>OMKL01064066.1:24615-41594 GCA_900302295.1 Parasudis fraserbrunneri | reverse complement strand
ACTGTACCACACTACTGCACCATACTGTACCACACTACTGTACCACACTACTGTACCATACTACTGCACCATACTACTGTACCACACTGTACCACACTACTGCACCATACTACTGTACCATACTACTGTACCATACTACTGTACCATACTACTGTACCACACTACTGTACCACACTACTGTACCATACTACTGTACCACACTACTGCACCATGCTACTGTACCATGCTACTGCACCATACTACTGTACCATACTACTGTACCACACTACTGCACCACACTACTGTACCATGCTACTGCACCATACTACTGTACCATACTACTGCACCATACTACTGTACCATACTACTGTACCACACTGTACTACACTACTGTGCCATACTACTGTACCATACTACTGTACCATACTACTGTACCACACTACTGTACCATACTACTGTACCATACTACTGTACCATACTACTGTACCACACTACTGTACCACACTACTGTACCACACTACTGTACCATACTACTGTACCACACTACTGTACCATACTACTGTACCACACTACTGTACCATACTACTGTACCACACTACTGTACCACTACTACTACACTACTGTACAACACTACTGTCAGTTTCACACCAGTTGGATCACAGCATCAACTGTATTACTTCTGCTGTTCTGTCACTGTAAGCATACCCTGAGAATATGTATGTCAATGATATAAGTTGTAGTTTTTTTTTCAATTGATCTCCCTTTTTCCATCCATCCATCCATCTATCCATCCATCCATCTATCCATCTCCACTTCCCTCCCTTTCTCAGTACTTGGTGATGGATTACTATGTGGGTGGTGATCTGCTGACTCTGCTCAGTAAGTTTGGAGACCGGATCCCTGAGGACATGGCTCAGTTCTACCTGGCTGAGATGATCATGGCTATTGACTCCATCCATAGACTGGGTTACGTACACAGGTAGACCACTACACAGGGATGGCCTCAAAGCCCCTTTTAGAATATGGTACTCACATCACCAGGCTCAGGAGCTGATTCCTACTGGAGCAACTCCTACCAAAAATATGCAGTCATGGTGAATAGAGTGGCGTAGCGATATCATGACTTTATATGCCTTAAATTAGCATTGTCGCCATTATGGGGTGTAGTACTAAATCCCTTTGGAAAACATGAATGGGATTTTCAAAATGTACGTTAGGTTTGTGCTGCTGTTAGCTAATATCAGCTAATATCAAAGTTGTGAAATTTGAAGCCATAGTTTGGTAGATCAATTTTAGAAGTGGCCTAAGGCTTCACATTTCACAAAGTTGATGTTCGCTGATCTTAGCTGACATGTAGAATTTTTTTTGTGTCAGGCTTGATCCTCTGTTCAGCACAGACTTTATATAATGTGAATTTCGAGAATCCCATTAATATAGGGATTGAGGACTGCACCCAAAAATTTGGGAATGCCAACTTCAGACTTTGCCTCTCTATTGAAGCCTACAGACAAAGAATGATATAGATAAGTCTGTTTTATGCATTATGTTACAAAGAATTCATAAAATTGGGGTAACTGATCATTGGATTGGCACATGATCATTGATGAAACATCAGATTGACTGTGACTGCAATTATGTTGCCTGTTCGAAGCATTTCAAAACAAACTCTTCATCGGAAGGATTCAGTTGGATAAAAGTACCCTCCAACTGGCTAATGTTATGTTCTTCTTAACTAGTCTAATCTGCAAAAGCAAAGGTCCTCTTTCTGTGTCCTCCACAGAGACATCAAGCCTGATAACATCCTGCTGACAGCGGAGGGGCACATCAGACTGGGTGACTTCGGCTCCTGTCTGAAGCTCTCGGACGACGGCATGGTGAGGGGCCACTGAGGGCCACATCACACCAATACATCCTTACAGGTATAATCTGAAATGCCGTCAAACAGCGACCTCTAGGCAAAAGAGCCCCGCTTGGTATTGCGCTTTGTTTAATTTTTTGTTTTGGTCTGATATGTTTACTAAAACTTATCATACTGTGAATTTCTCCAGACCTCTCTTGGTAGAGCCTGAGGTATGGCCAGCAGTAGCAACCCCTCCCCTATACCAACTGAAATCCACAGTCCACATCCACATCAGGCAAAAACAAAAACTGTAAACAAAGCGCAGTACCATGTTGTCATCTTTTGCCTTGAGGTCACTGTTTGACGACATTACAGATTATACCTTTAACTATGAACAACTATCACAAACATGCTTTCAGGTGCCAGACATGTTGCTAAAGTTTTTTACTCATTCATGTATGTCAGTGTATGTCCTCATGTACAGCACTGTCAAATGTACACCATATGTCTTGTATACTGCATTTCCATGAAGGTCTATCGTGCATGCTCATTAGTGTTGTGTCACTGTTCATGCGTGTCCAAGCACCAACCAAACAGTTACATTTTATGCATGTTATGTGCCTGCAAATAAAGTGATTGTAATGTTGATTCTGATTCTTAAGATGTCTAAGGGCCTCTAGCAGCAATCAGGAGGCAGTTGATAGTTGTTGGTGCTCAGGGGTCCTTGGATTCATAATCTACCTCTGCACTTGCCCACATTGACCAGTCAAATGGTGGTTTCTGGATCTGAGCCCTGCTGCTTCCCCCTGTCTCAATAAAGAAAAAAAATACCCACTCTCCTCTTGAAAAATAACATGTATGTTTGTCGATTTGTCTCCTTGCAGGTGCACTCTTCCCTAGCAGTGGGCACCCCAGACTACTTGTCTCCAGAAATTCTGAAGGCAGTAGAGGGAGGAGGAGGCTACGGTCCCGAGTGTGATTGGTGGGCTCTGGGTATTTGTGCTTATGAGATGCTGCTAGGGACCACACCCTTCTACGCAGAGTCTATCTCTGAAACCTACGCCAAGATCATCCACTTCCAGGTTTGGGAACATACTGACACAGAGAAATACACAAGCTTAGAAGCAGTATGTTGAAATGTGGTAACCATAGAGATATGGCATAGATTCATACATTCATAGATTGATTGATTGATTGATTGATTGATTGATTGATTGATTGATAAGTACATACTGCATACATACATACATACATACATACATACATACATTTTATTCAAAATATATGTATGTAATAGGAAGAAGCACTGAGAGCAAGACCTTTTGTATACAATGCAATAATAAAAGGCATTACATATACAGTACTGCACATAACGTTATATATCATAAACAAAGCAACCAATTTAAGTCAATACAAAGATACCAAGATTATTAAAAACAAGACATGACACAAAATTAAAAAAATAATAATAATCATAATTAAAAAAAAAAGGTTTTTTAAATCGATCTTCCAGTAAATTTGCCTGAACTAAAAAAAAACATTTTTTATCTTGAAATCCCTAGGAGTATTTTGAGTTCCCTCCATCAGGCCCTGAGGTTTCAGATGAGGCTCGTTCATTCATCACAGGGCTCATCTGTGAGAGAGAAGAACGTCTGGGGAGGAAGGGCTCCAACGACTTCAGGAGCCATCCCTTCTTCTGCAGACTAGACTGGGGGTCTCTCCATAATCTCCCCGCCCCCTTCCAGCCCGAAGTATCTCATGCCACTGACACCTCTAACTTTGACGTATTGGACGACTGTCTTAGTGAAATGGTATTGTTTGATATAGCCTAATCGTATGCGTTGCACAGACATGACAGAGCCTACTTCATGTCTCATGGGACAGCAAGAAAAACGTATATACTGTATATGACTCCCTTTAACAACATATCTGTTAACTGCTATATAGTATTTGAATGCAAATTATTAGATTTGAGTGCTTACATTTTCAATGTTGTGTATTTCAGGAGACACAGTCTGTTATTGACAGGGCTCCAGTCGGGGTACACTTGGCTTTTGTCGGCTACTCCTACACAGCTACCAGGTGATATCAGATATATCCGTTTTCACCAACCTTAAACTATGGTGGTGACGCTGACATTAAAAGGAAGATTCAGGATGTTTAGAAGCCTGTGATAATGATCACTCACAAAACCCCATCATAGGGCATTCAAAAAAAGTCTGTGTTTTTTATTACTGAGAAATTGGCAACACCCTCATTTCAGCATTTGTTAACAATGCAAGTGCAAGTCAATGTGTGGTATGAAACCATTTCTCTCAAGATTGCATGCAAGCCATGCCTGCATGTTTAATGATCAATAAGATAGACTTCTAAAACTCCTGAACATTTCCTTTAAAGTTATATGGATCTATTGAGGGTAATGTTTTATTGGTCTGTCACTTACAGGCAGACAGGTGCCATTGACCGCAGTCGAGACATCATGATGCAGATTGACCACAGAAGGCTTAGGGACTATGAAAGGCTTCATTCCCAAGAGAAGCTGGTAGGAGGGCCAATATCAGCCTGATGTACATGAGACATAAGAGTCTCCATAGTATAGGTTACACCAGCTGCCCGGTTACCTCCACCCTAGTCTGACTCACAGGATGTTGACCATTGGCCGACTATTTCATTCGGAATTCTCCACCCCTCCGGAATTCTCCTCCCCTTACTAGCCTTTGAGCTAGTAAGCTAGGCTGTCATGATGGAAAAATTTGACGAAGAAACATTTGTCCCTCAATGCTATTTCCCATATGGAAAATATGTATTCCATTTTTATATGGTCTACCAAAAAATTTTAAGTAAAACATACGGCAGTAAATTCAGAATTTAGAGAATCTGCTGAATATACACAGGCAACCAGTAATCTAACAAATAGCCTACTATAAAAACATAGATGAAATGAGTAAGGAACTATATGTTTCTGTGTATAATCCTTTTCTATATGGGTTTGCAAGGTGCATTTTGGCCTTAGCGCCGCTCTAGATGATTGTGATTGGTTTGAGAAATACAAACAACCACAAACAACTTTTTTCCCCTTGTTCACAATGATAATGGGTTCTGCCAGACCTTTCTCCTGCATCTTCAACATTGATACACAGCCTAGCATAAGTTGACTAGGTACTATAATGATGCCAATGAACGTATAGTGATGCCAGTTGCTGCAAAGTTATGTTCCTGATTGTGGATTATGGATACTTTTCCTTTGCCATGGCTGTTCCTTATATCTGATTGTGGTATTGGTTTCAGAGTCAAGTGTGGCAGCTCATGGACACCATATCAGATGACCTATCTGCCCCTCTGGAGCTCCCTCTAGCACTGGAGCAGGGTACTACAACGTCTACTCACATCACAACAGAGGAGGAAGATGAAACTGATCCAATTTCAGGACTTGATGACGACTTGCACAGGTAATGCTGTAAAGGTTGCAACATTAGTTATATAGAACCCATACAGGTAGTTCACTATTTACAAAAATAAATGCGCCATAACATTATACTGGGGGTCCACTTGGTGACCAGAGGGTGGTGTGGTGGTTCAGGGGACTCTGTCCCCCTCTCAGCCCTCTATTGTATCAGTGAAGAAAAGGGGAATGGACTGCCCACTCTGCTTAAAAATAATCTTGAAGATGTGTCCTTGTGGCAAGTTAGAACACGATGTATAATAATGTAAAATAAGGCTCAACATTGGTCATCCAATATATGAAAGAGAGGTAACTTGACTTTGGCTACTCATTAGGTAATGGATGACATCAAACAGCATTTTGTGATCTTCTTGTGACAAAAATGTTTGGTTTATGAATAAATCTCATTAGGAAAAAGTTATGTTATTGGCAAGAGCACAACGCACACCACAGAAACACAAGAGACTGCTGGGACAAAAAATAATGTCACTGCTGTGTATTGTTCATGAGGAAAAATCTAAATCTGTGATGAGATTATTATGCTTCACGAGTGTGAGCTTTATGATATCAAATGACTGGATGATTGAATGAAGATAGGTTATGAGGTAGGATTAATTGAAGGCTGGTTTGGCTTGTATGCAGCAGGGAGGCAACAGCCCGAGGCCGTTGCGGCCAAGGTTGTGCTGACCCACCCGGAGGGTGGTGTCAACCTTAGGTTGTTGCGACGCAAGTTGTATCCCCCCCCCCCCCACTGAGACCTAGGTTGAGATGATACCTCCCACAATTGTAGTATTATTATTATTTGTTAAAGAGCCCTAATGAATCCAAAATCTAAGGAGGAGAATGGGGTGGTGATGGGATGCAAGAAGACAACTCGGACACAAAGCTGTCAGGCACCGTTTCAATTTTGTGGCAATTGGAATACAATTGGAGGATGAGAGAAAGGTAAGACGGTGATTGGCTGTAGTATTTGAATCAATGTAAGTTGACTCACTTCGACTTGAGGGGAGATGTGTAGGAAGTCATTTGAATACTACAATACAAGCTTTACCCCCATAATTACGTCATCAACTCCACTACTGTGCACTTGTGTGCGTTGTTTCCAGCTTTGGAGGACAAATCATACTAATTTTGTCTAAACAGTCCAAGGATACTTTATCATCGGGTTGATTTTCCTTTAAACAAAAGCTGAAATTTACCATTTGTTTTCCTCATTCTTTTCTTGTATTGTTATTATCAAATGATGGGCATGTGACATTATCTTCTCTACTCACCAGACGGTTAGAGGAAGCAGAGAGGAGATACTGTGATCTAGAAAAGGAGATGGAGAGGTTAAGGACAGAACTTCAGGACTTGAAGACCCCCAAGGAGACAGGCAAGAGATGCAACACTTCCTCCATCCCATTATCATCAGTCCTCTCATAATCATCCGCTCCATGCAGCCTAAGGCCGCGGTCAAATTCTTTTCCGTCTCTCATTCACCACCATTTAACATCGTTCGCCTTCCATTGCAAAGAAATGCTGCCTCGCTTGCTTGGTCAAAGTTCAAATGTGTTCAACTTTGACCTGCGAAATCACTCGACACACCTATGCCCATCCAATGTGGGAGCACCTGAGAGGATTTGGGCTGATGAGCAGTGAACGTGATTGGTTGAACACCAAGCAGTATCATATCCAGTACAGCCCACTTTTGCACCAGCATGTGAGGAAACTTGGCATGGCCAAAAACCAGTCAGACCGCAGCTAAGCTGTTCTATCCATTTCCCCATTCATTTTCTCCAGTTATAGCTACCATAGCCTGGGTGAATCCTTGATCTAGATTGACTGGAGGAGTATTAATTAATTTCACCTAACAACATAGCTTTGATGTAATAGTCTTATCACTGTTGTAAATTAATGAGCTATCATGATGGAAGAATAAGCACTTACTAAGCCACGCATTGGCAGTGGCTATGATCCAACAGGTCAAGTAGGATAGACTTGCCTTTCATGTTGTTCCTTGCAAGTCAGAGAGATGACAAAGTAGAAACATAGTACAATAATAACACTATAAAACACTCTCAGTGTCAAAGTTCTCTGTGGAATAACAGTTGGGCTTTGAGAACATTGACTATATAAAACAGTACATCATTAGATTGTTATAACATCCCTGAATACGTCTATGACATGACAAAATACAATTAGAGAAGTGTTTTGTAGTCTACCACTGAGGCAAATACCAAACGTCTAAATTGATGGGAAAAGCAGTGAATACACAGAGAACCATGTGCATCTGAACCCAAGGCCATATGTTGTGGCATGTGGCTTCTTCAACATGCCGCTATTACAAAGTTGGCCCACTCGGTCAAAAACTTCCATCTCACTTAACGCTGTTTTCAGAATGCCAGGTATTTGTATAATATTACCTAATCGCGTAGGCATCCCATTACCTACGAGCCTGGGACTACTTTACCGCTCTGCCTCATAAGAACAACATAAATGTGAGATGGAAGGAGTTCCAGACAATATTAGCCACTCTGGGTAAACAGAGCACCGCACGGGCCCGGCAGCATCTGTTTATGTTGGAGCCCTTGGCCTGAACCCGGTGATAAATATCCACCCTAAGAATAGCTGTGGTATGCAGGAGCCTGAATGTCCATTTCCATAAATCAATACAGTGTCATGAGCTTTTAAAAGATACAGTGCTAGGAGGTGTTCCCTGTTGCTCAGGAGGAGCATTGCCAGACGGGTTGCTAGTAAATTTTGTGAGGAACGCAACTCCTATTAATGCAACAGTCAGTTTAGCATGTGGAAAAGCAATGATGTTGCTCCTCAACCCTTGATTGTGAAACACGAAAGTCAACGGCTTACTTTAATCACTTCATTTTCATCACCCTCTCTCTCTCTCTCTCTCTCTCTCTCTCTCTCTCTCTCTCTCTCACTCTCCTCTCATTCTCATTCACTCACGCAAACATTCCTTTCATCACTGCAAATGTGTTATTTTGGTTCTGTCCTTTCCTTGTGTATTACAAACTTGGCTGGTCACCCCAGGCTGAGTGCCTGCAACAGCAACAGCGCCACCACATATCACTGGCTCTGATGTACCTCTCTCTCCTCCAATCACAGAGCTGAGTATCTGCCCATCATCTCTTTCTCTGCCTGCCCACTGTATGGACTCTCCAGGGAATGTAAGCTTATCTTTACTCCACTTTCATATTCTCCCTGTCTGCTTGAGATGAGAAAAGGGCACTTAACAAGGCACGTAACCTGATGACTGTCTGAATTCATTTGTGGAAACTTTGTTGTCGTCGTGTGTTAGTAGCTAGCATCAGGCTTACTAAGGGGTGACAGAGGATGTATGCGTATGTTATGAAAACAGAGGAGCAAAATATAACATGTCTTATGACACCCAATGCCAACCTACAGTAAATAGAGAGGTGCAGTCCTGTCTGCTTTGTCATGTTATACTGGTGCCACTTTTGGGGGGTGAGGTGGGTGAGTTTGGCAAGGCTGATCAGACAGAGTTGGGGGGTTTTTTATCAAATTTTTTTCCAAACAGTTGAAACATCCCATTTGGAGCTGAACATATATTTTTCAGTATTTTAAAAGTAAAATTTTACAGCTGCACCAATTGAATGTGTGCGGTACAAGACTACCAAAAATTATGTTGTTGACACTGACACTGACACTGCTGGGCCATAAATTACCGCCACATAGAAAAGTAAGGCATCACTGTGATGACTAAAGTCCCAGATGAAACCTCATGAGCAGTTATGTAATAGAAAATACTACTACTACTACTACTACTACTACTACTACTACTTAATAATAATAATAATAATAATAATAATTTTGCTTTAAATTTGATACTATAGAAATGCAGTAGCGAACGTATATGTGAACATTTAAGCGCAAAATACTTTCATACTGGAAAGTCCCCCATGGCAAAATGGATTAGGCCTCCGAGAGGTGACGAGGTACCAACCTCAGGATGGGGCGGTGTCGACTTCACCACTCTATGAATGTTGACCGGCCTGACTGAAATGTCTTACAGGAGAGAGCTCCCCCTGCCTGTCATTACCCACTGGTGATCTCACTACACCGCCACCTGCTCCTGTTTCACAGGGTATGGAGATAATACTGTCATATTTATTTATATATTTACTATTATATATATTCGTTGGATCCAGAGAAATATATTCATTGTGCTCTGTTATTTGTCCTCTTCCTTGACTGCCTCAATCCTTCGCTACCTTCGTATTCACTTCCTCGACTTACTATGAACAAAGACGGAGCACACACAGGAAAATTCTGTTAAATCTTTTAAATGTTTTCTTCATGGTCAAGATCAGTATATATCTACACACAACACAGCCACACACTCAAGAATGAGACGTCTATAGAGGCATGTTTTTGAGTGAGCACATTGTCTATGAATCACTTACTTCTCATCTCTCTCTCTCTCTCTCTCTCTCTCTCTCTCTCTCTCTGTCTCTCTCTCTCTCTCTCTCTCTCTCTTTTACCTCCCCAGGTGCGCCTGCCCCAGGTGAGGAGTGAGTCCTACCTGCTGGTGTGTGCAGAGGGGGGAGAGCTCGAAGCTTGGGAGAGACACTGTAACACTGAGCTCTCCTGACGTCCTCTGGGACTCACTCGCCTATACCTCCCTCATGAGAACGGGACGAAGGACTCACCCCCCTGCTCTTCTGTCGCTCCCTGTGCTAGATAACGAGACAGTGGGGCCACAGAGAAAGTTGAAGGGGGAAAGTGTGAGAGAAAAACAAGCCTCAAGGAAGTGGGAAAGTAGCTGAATTTTCTCCCAAGTTAAAATGGGACCAGTGGGTGATGTGTATAGGAGGTGACTGTTCATCATTCAACCTCTAAATACGGTAATATTCTCTAACTGGTATAGTGGGGAAAAGCAGATCTGATGCACTGGTTAGTTGTGGAATGTTCAATCCCAGGACTACAAAGAGGGAGAAATTGCGAAGGACATTTCTTGGATTACCAAGCTTACCTGTCATCTGAGAGTCGCAATGAAGCAAACTGAGAAAAATGGCGGTCTACTTAAAGTGACATTTGACAACAATTAAGATGCAGATTTGAGTGACACAGGGAGGGGCCAATGAGAACCCTCCATGAGGTGCATTTAGCTGTTACAGTGAATATGGTTTCTCTTTTGTATCCTGTGTTTGCACCTAGGGTTGGTTTTTATGTGTTGTGTTGCACTATTATAGGCATGTTTTTGTTGTGCCTGTATACAAGAGATTAATCACAACTATTCAGCTTTTGGAAGTATTTTAATGTATGCACAATTACTTCAGTCACCCTTACATGGTTTTTTGTTGAAAGGTGTTTGTAACAAAAAGATAAAGATAAAGAGTACCAACAAGGGTTATTGTCTCTAATAGTCTACTTAACTGCAGGGTGTGGTGAGAACACTCATTTTCATTAAAGATTTTGATGTCAGAATGCTGGATCACTTTGTTGTTTCTCCACAATGTAGGCAAACCAGTTGTGTCAAAGAAATATGTTGGTGTGATATACTGGATTTGGAGAGAATGTACAAGAGAGAATGTGCACTATAACAACCTAATTATATTGTGCATGAGGTGAAGCACATCACTCAATATCATGGGTACTATCATAGTGTAGACCATCTAAGAGACAACATGTTTTAACTTAATTAAATATTTATTGTATTAATTAGACTGATAACATCTATATATAGCTAGCCAGTTATTCATAGTTAAAGATTCAGTTCAATGACAATCGTGGGGGGGGGGGTATTTACAGAAGATATGTTGATGTAACACTACCCAAAATGTTAGAACTGTTGTTGTTGTGAAAATGATAACTGAAGCCCTTTGAGCTCTATCCCTCTGAATATCAACAAAATCAAGCCATTTCAGATATCCAATCTGCTTCCTTGAAGATATTACATACCCTGATTGGCCCATCAGTCAGTCTGTCAGTTTTCAGTAGTTGTAAAGGATACCAGCTAGCTAGTGATGAAATAACAAGTGATGAAACTAGTTTGCTAAAACATCCACAGCAACTGTGACAGTTTATTTATCGCTTGCTAGCACAGGTTAGCCAATTTTAATCTCCCATAGCAACCAACCACACTGGTCCCATGAATTTGTTTACATTTGAAAGCATCATGTATTTTGATACTAACTTGCCATCTCCTTTCAGTGAACAGAAGGCCACGCCCCCTCAACCTACTGAGAGTTGGCTGTGCTCAGAGAGGGAGCACTATGACAGTTATAACAAATCAAATGATACATCTGAAGCTGAAAAATGTATACTCATGACATTAATATTCCACAATAAGCAATTTATGACTGAATGAAAACATTATTGTACTAGATCTTTAAATATTGAGTAGCTAGCAAACATGCTAATTGTGATTAGCACCATGTTAATGTTTATCTATTGTTGTTTTCAACATAACAAGGCTCCTGTGTGTTGCTGGTTAATGTAGCTTGGTGGCTTGGCATACAAAATGATTGTCAGACAAATTTTTATCTGATTTATTTCCATCAACTGGATAAATTGTTGTGATGGCTCGATAGCCAGCTCTGTCACAGCTACTTACTGGGCTGGCTGGGTGTTGCTTTTGTCTTGAAGCTGATGACTGTGGACCACCACTATGGGGCAGGATGGCGAACTGTGAGTGACTGAATAGTGAGTTACAGCATGACTGAGTGAGTTAGTGACATTGCCGGTCATAGAGGTGCATTCACATAGATGAACTTGTGATCAATGAATGTGACCAAGTGATGTTAGGCTATATAATTACATTTTCTTACTCACATTCTATTGTTCTTAAACATGAAATCCAGGTCACTTGTCTGTCAAACACTCACCCCGAAGTTGTTGAAATAGTCCAACTTGTTGAAATGTAAATATCCATTTAATTTACTTACATACACACATGTATATATATTCTTTTACTTTTTAATTACTTTTTTTTTCACTTTTCCCATTTGGTAGGGACCCCTAGAAAGAGGCGGGCCCTAGTGATAGTGCTTGATTTGCTTTTAGGACGGGTCGGCTCTGGCACAGCATCAGAATCAGTTTCACATAAAGTATCCAGGTGTCGGGTACAGCAGATATGGGCTGAGCTTACATTCAGCGGGCACAAAACTGGCATTCTCATGGGCTTGGCGTCGGTAGTAACGACGCAAGGCGGGGCTGCCTGGATGGCACTGCCGCATGTGGAGGAAGTACTCATCGGGACGGCTGGAAGTGTAACCGCAGTCCTCGCAGACAAAGATCTTGGAGCGTCGCTGGCGGTAGGCATACTGCTGATGGACGCCGTGGATCTTCCTCATGTGGGACTCCAAAGAACAGCGCTGTGTGAAGGCCTTCTCACATAGCTCGCACCTGTAGGGTCGGATACCTGCCACAGGGGGAAAGAAGTGGGTTTGTGTGAGTGAGTGAGTGAGTGAGTGAGTGAGTGAGTGAGTGAGTGAGTGTGTGCACTAAAGAGGCATTTCCACGATCTTAATACATGGCTAATCTTGGAATGACTGTGCTGTATGTATGTCTCTCTCCCCATGATTACTGACCCAGGCACAAAAGCCAAGCTTATTGATTCTGTGTCTTGGGGTGATGGGAAGAGGAGAGACACTAAGCAGGTTTAACAGTGATGCTTAAACCCCTTAAAAGCAATCATTGTGCTTTAATTCTGTGACTGTCATTGTGAAACTGGATTGCACAATTAACATTTCTTTACACTGTATGTGTGCACATGCTCATGTGTGTCCCTCACCTGTATGTGTGCGCATATGCCTCTTGAGGTCGAATGTATCATTGAACCCCTTGCCGCAGTACCTACAAGGGTGCCTCTTCACTAGGCTGTGGCACTTGAGGTGGCGCGTCAACATGCGCTGCAGAGGGAACAGCTTGTGGCACACCGAACACAGGAAGTCCCCTGAGCTGGGGGACACACGGGGGCGGGGCTGGTGGAGTGAGAGGTGGTGTATGGTGGTCACAACACTGCTGACATGCAAATAATTACATTTTACTGTTCAGGATAATCCAGAAAAGAAAAAGTACCTCAGGCACTATTCCAGGAGAAAAAATTGGCTTCATTGAATCTTGTAAAAAAGGATTAGTGAGGAATAGTGCAGAGCTCATCTAAACTTTTTGGTTTATTTTTGTGTCAATATGAAGTAGCTATTGAAGGGTTGCTGTGGTTGTTTTTAACCTGGAAGAGCTGCACTGGTGTGATTCTGTTTTCATTCGCCAATTTCCCTACAGAGAGCACCCTCTTTTAGTACTAACAGCAGCACTTGCTTTATTTTTTTTAAGTCCAAAAATGAGTTTACAAATGGAGTTTGTCAAATAATAAGGTCAAATTAATCAATCATGAATGACATTCTTCTTGTGTAATAATAATTAGTAATTCATCATGAGCTAGTAATTGGTCTTGACTGTGTTCGGTGCTTTTGTCTGGAGCCACAACTGACAGTAAAAGCCATCTAAGAAGAGAAAATATGGCTCACAAACAAAAACGGACTTTACCTTAGCTCGGGTGGCCAGCGCCAGTGCATTAGTGTGGTAGAAGGTGCCTTGGGAGACAAGCGGGGGCCAGTCCTGGCCTGTTCCTGCCCCAGGACCTCCTGATCCTGCCAATGGCACTGCTTCGGCTGCTGCACCAGGTCCTGAGTGGGTCACTGGCTGGGGGATAATTGCAGGCTTAGGGGCATCAGGGCAAATGAGCATCTGTCCCACAGCACTCTCTGTCTCTGAAAGTGATCAAATTAAATTATTTGAATTGCCTCTCAAAAACAAATTAACCAGTACAATATAACTTTTAATTGTTGTTCACATGGAACACACATAGACAATCAGTCATCAATGTCTACGCAAAAGTTTCAAGCAATAGTATGTAGGGCTGTCGTAAAGATTTTGTTGACTAATCGATGACTTGATCGACAAATCTGTAAAACTGAGTTTCTCTACATACAACTGTGCAGAATGATCTCCTTGTGTTTACTAAAGATGCTCTTATAATTCTCTTGAAAAGAAGTCATTCAACATGAAAAAAAAATGAAAAAAAATTATCAATCAACATAACAAAAACCAAAACAACAGAGTAGTCGACAAATCGACTAAGAGAGGTCAGCCCTAAGTATGCACTTAACATTTCCTTTACTCTCTTTGGTATTTGATATGGCTAGACACTGTCAGAACAGTGAATGAGAATTAAAAAAAAAAAAAAGAAAAAAATCCTTAATCCCTGACCTTTTGTGTTATCTTCCTTCCATTTGGTCGGCTCCGGCTCTCTCCATCGCCATCCTCCGCATGCCACCTGTTTCTTCTTGATAAGAAAAGACCTTGGCATTCTCCTTCTTTACCTCCTTCCCGCTCCCTCCAGCTCCTCTTTTACTTTGACTGATCTGCCCACCGTGTGGCTCTCAACCTATCGAAGCGGAACTACAACTTTTAGTTTGGAATCAGCTAAAGGGCCAAGCAACTTACACATCAACCTACCTCATCCCCAATACCCTGTACTCGTTGGGTACAATTCACCTACCCTCTCAGGTAGCCCAAGAAAATCATTGCTCTCATTTCCATAACACTCTATGATGAGAGGAGAGCGTTTTGAGTGGGGGGGATGGTGAATGTTTTGACTGGTGCACACCTGTGTTGACTGTGCGCTTGCGCCTCTTTAACTGGTCCCCCACTGGTTTTGCATGGCAGGCAGTGAGAATCCGGGGGCCTTCGCATTCAAGAGGCCCACAGCATGCAAATATGGGCCCTGGGCCAAGCCCTGGCCCCAGACGAAGGGCACGGTCTGAGTAACAGGAGCATGCACAGAGGAGCCACAACCTTAACTGCTAGGTAAATCAGCCCCTTCTCTTTTTTCCCCTTCTTTCTGTTTCAATTGTTTAGTGGGATTACGGGTCTTCTGTATGTGCAGACAAAGGCCATTTAAATGCAGTGAAAAGATTTCTAGTCTTCACTGTTTGCTGTCCGTTGACAGTGTGCAGTTGAAGTGATGGCACTTTCTAACCTTGTGTGTTATTTTGATGTCCCAATTGGTTTAAATGTCCTCTCTCCACTTTTACAAACAAGCTGCTGAGTATTTCAAGTGTCCGTAGACAATATCAATGTGCTTGATGGTGTAGCATAAAGACACAAATAATAAATAATATGACTGGGGCACCACTATTCATTTCCTTGTAGGCTACATATGAGATGAACAATTAATTTGTTATATCAGGCTCAGTAGTGAGTATGTGACTCTGAAATTGGACTCATTGATTCATATGACCAGACAGAAACAGTTACTTTAATAACAAGGATTTTATTATTTTTTCTATTATTTTTTTTATTATTATTATTTATTTATTATTAAACAAATACACACAATACAAGTCATGAAGTTAGGGTAATACTAGGGATAGAGTATAATGACAATATTATTAAAAAGTAATAATTATTATTGAATGTAATAATAATAATTGTAATAATTTAATAATAATTGTAATAATTTAATAATTATTATTCCCCCACTGTAATAATCTTGACTTAGCTAACCTAACTTATAGTGTCTACCTAACTTAGCCTAATTGATTTGCATCGATTCCCCAAATATACCACAATAATGATGAAGGCTCACAGTACTCTCTGAGCAGGACTGACAAGAGAAGCGAGCAGGGAAAGGGTGTTGATGACAAGAGTCCTGTCTCTCAGGGGACTGGGATGGTCCAATGCTTCCGAGCAGGAGCAGTGGTAATGATTAGAGGGAGTCTTTGGTCTTTCACTCCGGCGATCCAAGTGTTGGGTCCATGTAGAATAAACCGTCCAATGGCTTCGAGTCTCTCTGGATCTCAACCAAGTGGGCGGAGGATGAGATAGTTTGTCAGAATAGCACAGTCCAAACAAACATGAAGCTTGGTTCAACAAAGTTCTTAGAGCTCTCGGCCTCAGCAAGGAAAGCAACAAGCGTATAACAGCTGGGCGGGGGGTCACTTAGCAACACAACTGCAGGATAACTGAGCAACAGTGAGGATAGTGTCTCTCTAGGCGTACTCACAGACACAAATCTCTGTAGTTGGCAATGGCAAACGAGCACAGTTAGACACCATGAGATTATCTGTTGAAGTCTGTCATT
Organism: Parasudis fraserbrunneri; assembly: GCA_900302295.1. NCBI lineage: Eukaryota > Metazoa > Chordata > Actinopteri > Aulopiformes > Chlorophthalmidae > Parasudis > Parasudis fraserbrunneri. The sequence continues at coordinate 25,223 of OMKL01064066.1, read as the reverse complement.
CTCTCTGAGCGAGGTAGATTCCCTGAGTTCACTTGGGAGAAGTAGATTTCACAAGGAGTATCCTAAATGTGTGGCAGCACAAGATATTTCGCCAAACTCCTTTGTGCTTTTAAAAAGTCAACGGACCTATCAGGACCACTGTCTCCACAAAATTCCTAGATTTCTGAGTGTCAATGTCATTCTCTAACGATTTGATAAATACCTAACACCAATAAGCTGAGAGTGAAACTAATATCATCATAACGCAATATCATAAAACGAACCTTTTCGATACCTCCACAGCCTTTAAGAACACATTAATATCTAGGACATTACATCCTCAGAATAGTCCCACGAGTTTGAGAGAGTTCAGACATTGTTTTCCCCGACTAAAGTATACAAATGTGAAATGCCAATATTCAGTCTCTTGTCTCAGCTGTGTCCATTAGTTTTAAGATTAAGGGTAAAACAGGACCTCACATTCCATTGTGCTGGTGAAGCAAGAGAGATCTGTCTTACATCATGACGACAGTTTTATGTCAGTTTAATCCAACTAACTGCATGTACTTCGTATAAGGTGGGACGAGTTCCTGTGTTAAGTATTTGGGGTCAAAGAGTCTCTCACGCGT
>OMKL01064066.1:0-22500 GCA_900302295.1 Parasudis fraserbrunneri | reverse complement strand
TTCATTTTCTCTCTTCATGTAAAAACAAAACAAAGTGTGGGATATATCTGTCAACAAGATTCAACATTTTACTGTTGGCCTATTTGAGATTAGAATAATTTACTATTAGGGATGAGGTATAATGATTTACACGTTACAAGATTAGATAGATAGATAGATAGATAGATAGATAGATAGACAGACAGACAGACAGATAGACAGACAGACAGACAGACAGACAGACAGACAGACCGACAGATAGATAGACAGATCGATAAAGGGGGAATAAGAATAAGAATAAGGGAGACCTATATACAGATATAAAAATATAAACATGGTGAGCAGCAATGTACTCATAGACGATGCAATGGGAAAATTTTACAAAACATGTTTCCATTTCAGTTAAAAGTAAAAACAGTAATCTAATTACAGAAACTTTCTAAACAAATAGGTGATTACTTTTTTGATTACTCAGAAACAGGTTAGAAGGGAAACAAGTCCCCCTGTCCAAATCTCTACATAGGCAAAATGTCACAGCCCCTACAGGGGCTTTTTACTAAAATACTGTACTTAAAGTAACAAGCTCTCTATTTCGTTCTCTTTGGCGGCACCAATGACGATAAGCGGTACTTGCAGGTGTGTTTTTGGACCTTTTTTTCTTTTTTCCTCACTGATGGTCTATAGTTCTATGGCTGATGGTCGCTAAAGCAATTAACCCCAAGAGGAAGGGGTAAATTGGTGGATTTAGACTTACAACCGGGCGTAAATCCACCCATTTACCCCTTCCTCGAGGGGTTAATTGCTTTTCTACAACAGTTAGACAACTTCGGCCATAATAACAGAGACTGGAAAAACAATACGCCACATAAGTTAAGGAAGCGCGAGCTTGTTGCGTTAGCTCCGCCTACTCTCTCTGGAAGGCCAACCACCGCTGGGTGATGGAAAATGCATCAATAACTGATTTTTCCCAGGAATGTCGCCACCGACACCCAGTTCATAATACTGCAAATGCAAGGGCGCCCCTGCAAATGCAGGGGAGACAGTGGCTCAGGAGGTAGAGCCGTCGTCTGGTAATCTGAAGGTTCCCGGTTCAATTCCCGGCTTTTCCTGGCAGCGTGTCGAAGTGCCCTTGAGCAAGACACTTAACCCCTTACTGCTCCCGACGAGCAGGTTGGCACCTTGCATGGTTCCCTCCGCCATTGGTATGTGAATGGGTGAGTGTGAGGCATGAATTGTAAAGCGCAAAGCGCTATATAAATGCAGTCCATTTATCAGTGGGCAATAGGCTCAATCATTGTGTTACCGGCGATAGATGATAACTTAACAGACATTTATGTAAATGAAAATATTTTAGATTATTACTTCAATTACAATTCTGAGGTACTTGTACTTTACTTGAGTATTTTCATTTTAGGGAACTTTGTACTCTTAGGAAATAGGAAATAGGAAATATTGTCCTTTTTCTCCTCTACATTTATCTGAACCCATCAGTTACTTGTTACTTTGAAGAAAAAGATTTTGCATGGACCACATGGCAAAAATGTATGAAGATAAAGTACTTTCAAATCTGAAGCCAGCCAACTAAAAGGAGATGTAATCAGAGCCAGTATAACTGGACCACATACCACTTTAACATAACCTTTAGAGGTCAATGGATCAAAGATTGAAGGCTCCTAAGCACTGGAATACACAAATGTCATATAGAATATGTACTTGTACTTTTTGATACTTAAGTAGAATCAATATCAAATATTTCTCTACTTTTACTTTTTTACTATTTTGAATTAAGGACAGAGTACTGTTTTATCTGGGTATTTTACATGTGTCCACCACTGCTGAGGGATTGTGTCTAAATAATTCCATTATTTTATAATGAAATTCCCCCGACATTTGCTAGTGCCATGAAGAAAACTAACTATGGATGATTGTGTTTGAAAAGTGGTCCTATGGATTTATGACGGCCTGATGGTGTTCATGCTGGCCTTTTACAAGTATAGCCATTCACGTCTATGCTGGCACATGTTGTGGTGGACATCGGATAGCCTATTCAAGCCCTGTTGTGCTGCTCAGATCATTTCTGAGAAGCTCACGACTGGCAACGGTTTGGTCTGATCTCTGGTCATTAAGAAAGTGTTTGTCCACACCAAAGAGATTAAAGCTAGAGGGGGCAGTTCCTATCCACACAGTACAGCCAAAGCGTTCCCACAGCTACTGCACCTAACAATGCCTGCTTCTGCCTCATTTGAGATTCAGTGGTGGTTGGATCACTGAAGACGCATTACTGCTGCTTAGTGGAAAGAGTGATGTGGATCAGTAACCTCATTACAGAATAAATCAGAGCCTCTAGGTGGCAGTATACACATGAGAACAGTTAATTTCCCATACGCACGTTATAGAAGAAGATAATTTGACTGAAATAGCGTTGTGCCATGAGGAACAGGATGCTTCAGAAGTGCTCACTCTATGCATCTCATGGTCCACACACTGATTAAAAGCAGGTCTCGTGCACACATGACGTTCCCCCAGACAGGCCTGTTCCCCTTATCTATTCCACATGGGGGCACTTGATTTTTTTTAAAGCAAGTGCCTGCTAGTAGAACAGATGCCCACTGGTGGAATAGATAAGGGGAACAAACATGTCTGGGGAAACGTCGGTGCACACTGAAGAAGGCCTGTGTGCCAAAACGTTGTGCTGTGCAAGCCTCTCTCGCATCAATCTTCCCCCGATCTTCCCCCATGCTGCAATGGAGATGGAACTAATGTGGACTGTTCCTTTGGAGTCAACAGTGAGGACACATCAAGGCTAATATATTGGAGGCTGAGTCACCCAATGGGGTGATGGGGGTACAGCACATGCGCAAACTGTGCTGGTGGAGTGTGGTGGTGCCCAATTGAATGGTAATGCTGACCAATTTTAACTGCACGTGTTATATTCCAGTTTCTCACAGAATATGATAGCTGTGTCCTCTCGTCCTCGTCTGCCTTAAAGGCACATTTTCACTGACTGCTGAGGTCTAGCAGCTTGCTGCATTGTATTAATTTTCTATGTAGAGCAAGAGATGTGGCCGCGCAGTGTATGATGGGTGTGGCGCAGCGAGTTGGGAGGGGTGGTGTGGTGCGTTTGCCGGTCAGCAACAGCATAAAGAAGACTTGACTTCACCTTCATGCAAATGAATCTGTGCTACGCAGTGTGCATGGCTCACGAAATTCAGATCAAACTGTCAAACTAGGAATTGCACATCAAACACAGGATTAAGATTAAGATTCAATGCATTGTATTGGCTATTTTTTGCCTAAAATGTTTTCAGACACATATAGTGAATTGTTTGGGCGTAAAAAGAGATCTGTGGTCATTGTGTGTAGGACAGGACTGCAGTTGAGGCAAGGTAACCGAAAGATACAGGAAAACATCCAAACTGCAAAGAGGAAGCTTAAATGCTTGACAGTGTAAAGGCTTCTCTAAGACCTAAAAGGTAGGCTACTACAAGGAGACTTTTATTATCAAATAAGTGATAGATGATTATACTTGTGTGCAGACCACAGTGTAAGATGCTATGTGCGCTTACAAGATACACATTTCATGAAAATATTTTTTTCTTTTTGTGTCTCTGTTTTTTGTTTTACAATAGACCTTTTTCACAGTGGCCATTTTGACATGTCATAGCAGAGCATTCCTTTCCATTTAGGTGTGCCAGCACCAGGGCCCTGGTATTGTGTAAGCTGTCTGACATATGGCTCTGGGATCTTGTTTACTCAAAACTAGCTAATACAGGATATGGACAAAAGAATGGAAGTATATAAATGTTTATCTAAACAGATTATAGAGTACTGTGCAAAAGTCTTAGGCCACCTGAGAAAAGTAGGTTTAAAGTTACAGTATGTATCTGGGCAGCAAGTGTTTATTTGCTCAGATAAACACTAACATTAGAATAAATACAAATCAATAGAAATACAAATACAATAAAAACAAGAATTCCTTGTGTTTTCCAAAAGGTAAGTGATATCTAGCTAGAAGAACACAGACGTGGCTCTAAACAGCTGGAGGCACCTCAGTTGAAGTGCTCAGAGGCTGTAGTTTCATTAAATTTCATTCCATGTTCTGGTTTTGTTACATTTTACCACCAGCACACCCGATTCAACATAATGAGGTATTAATTAGCTGAACCGGGTGTGCTGTTGGTGGAATTTAACAAATCCATGCTATGAAATACTTGTGATGAAATAATTAACGGCTCCAATTGTGACGAAATGGCGGGGGGATTTAGCCCGCCTGCAGATGGCAGTGTTTCCTGAGGGAGCAGTGTGTTGCTGGAATGCCTAGAAGAAGAAGTTATGTGGTGTTTTCCTTCTTGGGTGGATGGCCTGCTCTGGATTTAGCCTGTCAAAACTGCCCTAAGACAAGAACAGCGTGTGGTAAAGAGAAAGTGTGCCGTGTATTAAACTGTAAAGTTAGCGTTATATAATTCAACATAATACAAGTAACGTTAACGTTATCACTTATCACTGCAGAGTGTTTTACTAAAAGTTACGTTAACTTGGACGAGTGTTTCAGTGGCATGGTTCGCCACTAGCGAGCCACCAGTTCAACAAGCCATTTTGATCTGGAATGTAAGCCAACATTTTCTAACGTTACGTTAATAGGTTAACTTTAGCTATAAACAGACTGGACTCCAGAGCGTTCACGGATTTATCGCTATGTTACATTATTAACTAACCTAACGTCAGCTAGCAAACAGAATGGAAAGAAAGTGTGCACGGTGAACTGGGTTGGCTTTTAAGTGTGATGATCTGCAATACTGTGCCGATATTTGGTTTCAAATAAAAGCAGGTTTACGTTACTTGCCAAGCTAATAACGTGTGTAAGTTATTATTAACTGGGACAGTACTTATTTGCTATATAACTTATTTATCTAGCTATGTAACAACGTTGCTTTGCTTAAAGTTCAGCAGTAACGTTAGCATGTTATGTTAGGTAGCGAGCTAAAGAAAGTAGGCTAGATACTGTACGTTATGTTCATTAGCTTTAAGTTAGCAAACAGGTTGGACTAGACGGGAATAAATCCTTGCTATTTACCTAGATCTAGTCAACGGTAGTTATTTATTTGTGGTCTTGTTAGTTTTGCCTACATTGTATCGCAGTTTCTCTACTTGTCAAACTTGCAGACTTATCCAAACTTAAAACAGTGGGTGACAGAGCAACCAAATGTTTGTTACAAGTAATGAATCGGGCTGCTCAATGAGACTTTGCCAAATCGAACCATCAAATGCAACTTACATGAAGTGTGAAGTCAAATCAGTTCCACTTTTAATGAAAAGCATTTAGCCTAAATGTTGTCCTCTTTTCTCTCTTATTCATGCCATGTGTGCCATTGTGCCATTGTGCAGGTGCTGTTTGAAACAGTTATCACTGACTGAGACCTGAAAAGGCAACGAAAGAAACCCAGGGTCCCTTCCCCTAGCCCTGACCTAGTCCTGACCCTCTCTGAGACGAACCTCTTTCACCATGAATGAAGTCAGTATAGTCAGAGAGGGCTGGCTCCACAAAAGAGGTAAGATCCTCTAGGTATTACTGCATTTTAAAATCGAGATCTGGGCCTGCCATGAGCTGTCTCCAGGCAGCACCACCAAATAAAAATGAACACTATTTCACCTAACCTAGCCTCTGCTAATCAGTGTCCAGGTTAGCAAACAAAAGGAGGAGGATACTGAAGCCAGTCGTTTTTGGAGTGGCAAAGATTGAGACCTGAAGAAGATCCTTTGTGATCAAAATGTATTTTAATAAAGTCCTAGTTTCTTCAGACAGTGTGCAGGACCTTCTCTTTGTCCTGACAAAGATCCAAAATTCTATGCTTCCCATCCAGTTGGAAAAAAGACAGACCACACCACATGCTGCATGTCACGAAGTGCTCACTACTATGCTACACCTCCCACTCGATTTCAGCTAGAAATGAAAGACCATCAGCTTTTCAGTGGAACTTTTTACTGTGCTCCAGTTGACTGCGTGCTAGCATGAGATGTAGTGATGGCTATGCAGTATCAAATTGGCCTTGACAGGCTGGGACAGAGGTTCTAGAGGCTGCCAATACAGTATATAACTCGTCACTGTCTTATCGCTCTTCCTTATTGTTATTCGGCTAACTGTAGTTTGGCAAGCCCTCTTCGGTCTTGTTTCTAGCATATATGCCCCATCAGACTTTAAGTGTTGCTCTGGATGTGAGGCCCAAAGAGATACTTGCAGGGAAGCAGAGGCGGCTCCAACTTGTTTTTCCTAACTTGACTGCATGGAGATCATGCTCAGAGTAAGTTACTTTCGTGCAGAGCTATTTGGTTTTTCCTGAGCCATCTACATACTACCGAACAGCTTATAGGTGGCCTGGGAAAAGACAATCGAGGAAGTAGCAGATCTAGTCCCATCAGACATTATCTTGAGAACCACTTCACTTGTAGCAACAGTTGAGTTTGAAGTCTGTGTTACTTTTGGGCCCAGTTTTACCACAATCTGTAGTTTATTTGCAAAATATTAAGAATGTCCATAATTAATCGGTGGACTCACAAATTAACCTTATTTTCCAGGTGAGTACATCAAGACTTGGAGGCCCAGATATTTCATACTGAAGAGTGATGGCTCCTTCATCGGCTACAAGGAGAAGCCTGACCTAACTGACCAGAGCTTACCTCCACTCAACAACTTCTCTGTGGCAGGTCAGTCAGTAAAACACAGTTGGTGAACCAATTGTGAAAAAATATACTTTTTTAAATGCAAAGCAACTCTATGACCGTCAATGTCACCAACTCACTCAGTCACTGATTCACTCACACTTAGCTGCTCTGCCCCCTAGTGGCATCCCACAAGCATTAGCTTGACATCAACGTCAATCACACTTCCACACAATGTCGACACAGGGTACCCAGACTAGCCATCTCAAGACCACGGTATGAAAGCTCCTGGTAGGAAAACATTACATTAGGTTGAACACCATTACATTTTACTGACATTCTGAGCCGTGTTTATAGGATAGCTAAGTATTTAAGTTACGGACATTCTGAGCCGTGTTTATACGTTAGCTAAGTATTTAAGTTACTGACATTCTGAGCCGTGTTTATACGTTAGCTAAGTATTTAAGTTACTGACATTCTGAGCCGTGTTTATACGTTAGTTAAGTATTTAAGTTACTGACATTCTGAGCTGTGTTTCGCTATTGCCTATTGCCTAGGCTATTTGGTGATAAGAGGGGCTTTGCCAAAATACTCCTGGTGGTTATTTCACTTGATGGGCAATTCTGTTATTGTGGAGACAAACCAGCTAATAAAGTGTAAGGTTATATAATCTCTCTTATAACATACCTCACAGACAATATTTTTCCTCACACATACAACAACAAATATTTTCAATTCTTTCCCCCCTTCCGAAATCCAACACATTTGCTTGACATTTGCATTGTAACAAATTGACAACAGCAAATGATCTCTAATGCTGCACCTTGCAAATGTGTAATTGCAATGGTTTTATGGCTATTTAAACATGATGACTAAAATGTTTGCACCAGCAAAACTTCCTCAGTGTTGTTTTCTGCTCTTTTGCCATTGTTGGGCTCAATGTAGAATAATGATTTCATGTGCCTACATGTTTTCATACTGATCTTTACGTAGACCCACGCTGTAACTACATGGGACTCACTACAAACCTTTTTTCCTGTAGTCAGTTGACATGGAGTGTGAGGTCCAATGAGGCTTAGGTTAGGGTTAAGGTGGGGGTGGCTTTCGACATGAGAGACCAAGTTTTTAGGCAGTCCCGTTACTCCACATCCTATGCGCAATACAACGCCGGCCGCTGTTCCCCCCCCATTAATGCCTATGTGACGCGTGGCATCTATGACACTAGGTGTCCTTGTTGCTCAAATGCTCTGCTGGATATGTCCTAGGGTTGGGTATCCAGAACTGTTGGAACCAGTTCCAAATTTCCAAGAATCGTGGATTTGATGAATGCAAGTTTAGAATCTGCTTATTGAATCCTAGCAAGAGAGCATTTCAGTCGCAATCCCATGCAAGTTAACTGCATTGAGCTTTTTACAGAGTCTGTTCATTCTGAGTCTGATCATTTTGTTTGGTTTCACCATCCATTCATCGCTTAAATGTTTCCTACTACTCAGAGATTCTAGCATTTCTATTCTGTGGCCTACACTATGAACCTAAGTCGAATGTTCATAGACCCATGGGTCAGTACAGTGATTATTTTCTGAGCTAATGGTCATAGGGCTGGAATATGGGCCAAAATTCATGTGGGCAGGGTTAAATTGATTTCTTGCTTTGAAAATGCAGGCTGTCCTATTTCAGTATAAGACGGACCTCAGTGAAATCTAAAGCCCTTGGAAAAATTCAGTTGGTAGCCTAAGCTAAATCGTGTGGAATGTGTCGCCTGATTGATTTTTCTCAGAATTCTCAGGTAAAAATGCAATAAAACAACTGCCCAGAATCTCTGGGTTACATTGTATTCATAACCCGTTGCCTGTCTGATGCATAACAGCCTAAACTCAACCGTTAAGCTGTCGACGCGGCAGGAAAGAAAAAACAGACAGACAGACAGACTGCCCTCGCATTGGTAAAGGTACCATGTAGTCTCTTTCAACTTCAAGTTGATTTATTTGGCTATAAGGTTCAGCACACCGTCCTTGTGCCTCATCAAATACGCAAAGGAGTTTCTCTCACCTTGGCCTTTACATAGAGAAAACTGCATTTCATTTCATTTTTTCCTCCAAAAAATATAAGAATTCGGAGCAAGATTTGATAAGAGCAGGATTTGATAAGCAGAATCGGCATTGATCAAATCCAGACTATACCTATAACCCTATTGGATATTAGTTGGATGCTTGGTCTGGTGCAAACCTTTTTAAGTCTCGGGACGTTGGCAGGTATATCACTGAATTGTTCTGTATTTGTGACACTGATGGCCTCTTCCTTTGCTCAGAATGCCAGTTGATGAAGACTGAAAGACCCAGGCCAAACACATTTGTCATCCGATGCCTGCAGTGGACCACTGTTATCGAACGCACCTTCCATGTGGACAGCAATGATGAGAGGTGAGAAAGGGGTGAAAGATTGTCTGACCTCGCTAGACTTGTTTGGCCATTACCTCTGTGATCATGAGTTGCTTGGTGCAGCAAGTGAAAAAGTGCTTGTATTTTGATTAGAATTTGATTCTTCTTTCCTCCAAAATAAAACATAAACAAAATTCAATAAATTCAATAAACTATGATCATCAATTTGAAAATAATCCCTCTTCCCAGCGCTGATTATATAAAGCTTTTTTCCCCAAAGGCTGACATCGGTGTCACTTTGCCGTTATCTTGAGTCAATATTCAAATCAAGTCCCTCCTGGCGTGAAGTCCTGCCTGAACAGACTATTTAATTCAGAGACACGTCACATCATGGAAGTGAAACAAGATCTTAAAGGGGAATGCCACCCATTTTAAGAATTCACTTATGTTCTTCTTGTAACCCAGCACAGTTCAGTCAGTATTTGTTAACATGCACCACTCCCTCACTCTCTAAAGCTAGAAATTAGAGAAAGAACCATCCAATCGGAGATGTCACTGGGATGTAAAATCTGGGGCTAGACAATGAATTGGGCTCTGACTTTATGAGGTCATAAAATGTTTGTGTGAGCTCTTAAACCCAAATCACATTTTAATTCTGGTTCAGACCCTCTAGCAATGCTGGAATATATGCTTAACAATTATGTTGTTGATCAGTGGAGTCCTTTCTCAGCACAATCCATGCTGGCCCTTATACTAGCTTCGGCTAGATAGCCAAAAACCAATGCAAAGTCAAAGCTCCTGACAACTGAAATCTACTTTGTGTGCACAGTGGAGTAGATTTCAGTTGTCTTCAGTCAGCTTGTACAGACAGGAGCTTGACCCCATTGACCTTGCATTGGTTTGTGGCTATCTAGCCGGAGCTAGTGTGAGGAACAGCATGGATCATACTGAGATAGGACTCTACCAATCAACATCATTGTTAAGTAGCAAATAGGAAAAATCAGATCACCATAAATTCTCAAATGGAAGTCAGGTGTCAAATGGTGGCCGATAGAGGTGCAGCAATTCAGGAATCTCACGATTCGATTGCGATTCTTGGGGTCATGATCAGATTCAAAAATCGATTCTCGATTCAATACATACATTGATTTGATTCTAGACTGCTGGTTTGAGTTACTTTTCCCATTTGACTGCGGTAGACCGTTTAAGTCTCAAATAAAAAAAAAAATACACTGAATCAAATGTAAACCTTGCCTACTATTCCATGTTGTAGGCACATGGGTGCCTGTGGGGTCTGTTTCTGCTCAAGGGCATACAGTGGAAGAATCCAGTCATTCATTATCCGTTTATTACCAGGTCGGTAAGGTTAGTTGTGAGTGTGCAATGTGAGTCTGAAACATTTAATTCATGTTTGTACCTGTGTTGCAATTTCATGCATTACTCTAGTTTGTAGAACACGAAACTTGAGCTGCCAGTCATCGGTAATATAGTGAGTAGTGAAGGTGACAAATGCCTGACTTACTCATGTCCTCACATCACATACTGCTACATTTCTTGCTTTTTCAATACCTTTTCCTTTGTCTCTTGACATGACACCACGTTCTCAGTAAAAAGCAGACAGGATGATGATATACCTGGGTTCAGTTGTGTGGATCATGTATCGAAAACCGTCATTATCAACGACGCTGTAGGGGCTCAGATCTTTTGAAATGAAATTGGCTATGGACTGAGTTATTTTCTTCGCCCGTTCAGAGTTGGCTGGAAGTTTTTAAAAGTGGTGGAGAGTGCATTGATTCACCAGAATGTTTAGTGCTGTAGGTTGTTGTTCCACTTCTTTGGTCTCGGTGAGATAGCGTACGATGCGAGTCCTCGTGTAGTAGGATTAGTAGGCTACTTCATTGTCCATTTCAAGCTCCTTCTTCCCCAGGAGATGATAAAATCCAAAGTGTGTCCATAATTGAATGCTTGCCTTCATGGATGATGGGGCAGGTTTAATTTAATTAAGCTACTTTTCCTCCTCATAGAGGAATGTCTCCGAATATCGATATTATGTTCTACCTCCACCGCCAGCCTGCGCCCTGTGGTCCCACTGTCCCACTGGTAAGCTGTGGGGACTCGCCTGCGTCAAGCGGTAGAAGATAGAATTGTGATTCATATGAATCTATTTTCTCATATTCATTTTTTGTCTCAGTTAATAGTTGGGGGTGCGGGGCTGTTTGGGCAAATAATGGCCGGTCCCAAATGAAGGCTGGGGAAAAAAATAAATTAAAAAAATACAGCAATCATAGGCTACAGCAGTCAATAAAGTTCAAAGGCTCGGGTGGTCAACCACCACAGGATGGTAATAGAGTATCACAAGATCCACCGGTGCCCCCAACAGGGACAGTGACCGTGACAGTGACAGTAGGCTGGGCTGTGATGCCATTCTCTCAAAATAAGCTATTTGCTAGCTTGTAACATAGCATTGTCTGAGTTTCAGCGCTTACGTTAAATAACATTATATTGAAAGAGGGCTTAGTAGAGTCAAAGTAGAGGCTGGGAGAGAAAATTAAAGCAACTACATAGGAAATTTCAGAGCGCATTCGGACCAAGCTGCCAATAACCGAACTTGTTCGACATGCTAACTAATGCTAACAGCTTATGTTGCACTCTGGTTCTCCAGTTGAGGTAAATAAAGGCCCCGGCCACTATTTTAGAATTTACGGTATCCCTTTAAGAACTCCCAAGTGTTGCGACGTGTGTCATGTCGGATTGTGGTATTTTTTGTCATAGAGAGGAGTGGATGCGGGCGATCCAGGCAGTGGCCAATGGCCTAAAGATGCGTGAGCAGGAGGAGGACGAGCCAATGGATATGTTGGGCTCACCCAGCGAGTGCAGTCTGGAGGAGATGGAGGTGGCCATGTCAAAGAGCCGCACCAAAGTGGTAAGAGAACCTGTTGTTCTGTGACCATGTGCATGGGATGGGTAGCACACATGTGACATCCTGTAGAAACAAGAGGTACGTTCAACAATGTTGCGCTATTTAAAATCGAGTCACACTATACAAAAAAAAAAAAACGGAATCAGAATTACTTGCTAAGTTTGAAGGATTACTTGCTAAGTTTGACCAAATAGTTTGTACGGTATCTCTCATTAAAACCTTTTTATAAACATATTATGGTTTTTTTGCCCACATAAATTCTGAGAAAAACCTTCAAAGATTTTCCCATGAATTTTCACATTCTTAGCACAAAGTCCACTTTCAGAAAAGGAATTGGTGCTGTAAATAGTTATATTTGGATTGAACTTTACTCTGTCAGTGAGTTAATGTTGAATGTACAGTGTTAACATAATATTAAATCAAATGTATAGAAAATAGTAAAAAAAAAAAAAATTTAGAAGACTGCTTCAAACAGATGGCAAACGTCACTTCGCCATTAACCAATGAGGGCTCAGCATGAAGAAAGTGTGTATTTAATATTTCAAGCCAGGCAACAGCAGAGCGAACTGTGTGAAATGAATAGACATAGAAGCATGGTCAAGCGTCCATAATACAGAATAAATGTCCTTGAACATTCTAGATTAAAACTTAAAAGAATAAGCCATTTTGCTTTCAACTGCAGTGTATTCAGACATTTTTACCAAAGTCAGTATCAATTATTTATCTATTGTAAAGATGACAAGAAATTACATGAAAATTAATGATTAAAAATAAGATCTGTCTTGGGTTGAAAAATATATGGAAAAAACAAACAAACAAAAAAAAAACAACACACAAAAACAACAACCTCAAGCTGTATTTTCTGTCAATAAAATATGGATTTCAATTCCGATGCCCTATATTGGATATATCTTGAGTGCCACATTTTCTACCTTCCAGACAATGAGTGACTTTGAGTACTTAAAGCTGCTGGGCAAGGGGACATTTGGGAAGGTGATTCTGGTGAAAGAGAAGTCCACTGGTGTACATTATGCCATGAAGATACTGCGGAAAGAGGTCATCATAGCCAAGGTAAATGAGGTGTGGGTGCACTGCACACAGGTATGCATGTGTACACACAATTAATTATAGCCATAGCATATGGGACCATGTGCATAAAGATGGAGGCTTCCTTTAACGATAATATTTATTATTATTAATATTAATAATAATAATTATAATAATTCTGTCCAGTCAGCCTGTGCTCTACTTCTTTTCTGTCCACACTGTTCAGATAATGACGATGTTTTGACGGTTTGCACTGTGGAATGGGTATGGAAGATTAAATTAAATCTTTATGCTACCATCTTTATGGACCTGGTAAATTAATGACATCACCTGCATAGGTGGGAGTGTGTCCAGTTTTGCTGACATAATTTTTGTGTATGTGTGTCAGGATGAGGTGGCCCACACAGTTACAGAAAGTAGAGTGTTACAGAACACACGGCACCCTTTCCTCACAGTGAGTATACCATCCTTTCTTCACACCTTATGTACTGGTACAGAATAATAGCAGAAGAGAAAGAGGGCAGATATTGTAGCTTGTCTTCTTCTTCCTCTTCTCCTTCTCCTTTTCCTTCTCCTTCTTCTCCTCCTCCTCCTCCTCCTCCCATTAGGGGTCACCACAGCGGATTGATCCGCATATTTGATTTGGCTTAGGATTGGAATCAGCCAATTAAGGGGGAGGGATGATACTGTACCTTGTAAACAGTTTTAATCTCAAACCCAACACTTGGCACTTGAGACTTGATTTTTCAAGAGCCAAGTGTTTTTGGGGAACTCCATGGGTCCTTGAGGGGCTTCCCACACCAAATAATTTCATTTAATTTCCATTTCACTCGAATTAGCACAATGGCTCCCATTCAGACTTGAGACAAGTGCACACAGTGCGATTCCCCATTCAGACCTCGGATTTATCCTTGGTATTAAGTGGCTCAGTACCAGTTGCACAGGTGGGGACGGATTTCCATCAAATGGATGTGTGTTTCCACAGTCATATTCAGATTTGCAATATAAGTTCATTTTGGCTGCGCATACAGGCTCCTGAGAAATTATGGCATAGGCTTAGTTTTGTGTTATTCTTTGGTTGCAGCCTTAGGGAATACAATCATAATAGAATCGAAATGTATTATTTAGGCGTCTGTTAGCTGGCTAGCAGTATATCATGATCACCAAAAGACATGCATGTTAGGCAGGGACTACGGATGAAAATTAGCTAATTAGCTAACTCTGGTACATTTACATTGATGTGGAAACTGAAAATGTTGATTAATGTGCATTGTCCCTGGGTAAGAAATTAAATAAATGTGTGCGTGAGATGTTCAAATACAGGATGGGCTTTATCGAAGGGTTATAGTTGAGTTACATGGTCTTCATTCCAAATTATGGAAAATCTTAGAGTGCACCTTTCACAAATGTCTATTGTGATCATTCTGACACACAGAATGCATTATAGAATGTTGTTGTTGTTGACCAAGTGCAGTTTTGAAATGCAGCCAAATGATTGTTTGAAATATGATTGTGTATTATCAAAATGTTATAATTTTTGTTCTTTAAAGGTAAGCGTCAACTTGATCAAGTGGCTGGGTGTTCAGCTTGTGTTACGACCATATTTTGTTTTATTTATTCAATATTTGACCATTTATACCTCTTGTCTTCTAGACACTGAAATATGCTTTCCAAACCCATGATCGGCTGTGCTTTGTAATGGAATATGCCAATGGAGGCGAGGTGGGCACACGCACACACGTCATGTGCACATACACCAGTCACATGCACATGCACAGATCTCAAATGGACCATCAACCGGTTGGCATGCACACTCAAACAAATGATTTCCAACCTCCTTCCTCTTACGAGTTCCCTGTCGTTTGTCTTCCCTACTTAAGCTCTTCTTCCACTTGTCTCGGGAACGAGTGTTCACGGAAGACAGGGCACGTTTCTACGGTGCTGAAATTGTGTCAGCGCTGGAGTATCTCCATTCACGTGATGTAGTTTACAGGGATCTGAAGGTAAGCAGAAGAGCCGATTTCCACCAAGGGTTTACACCAGTACACCAATTCCAGGTTTCAGCAGATGGAGCCTTGAACTTTTTTTTTTTAAATAATATTACTTTTGTCAATTTACATAAGGCAACTGAAATATGTCTTGCTGCATATTCCACCTAGATACCTGCACATATACATATAATCCTCTACCCATATGCATTTTTTCAGAGAGGTCAGAGCGCAGGTGCCTTTAAAACTCTTGCAAAGTATTGGTCTGTAGATAATTTAACCTTTACTTCTTTTTAGGAGTGAGTCTGAATGTTGACTAATAAGGTTAAATGTCTAAACCATTTTTCTTGTTTTTGTTGCTGTGAAAGTGCGCTAGGCACATGAAGATCAGTTATGAAATGAGACTTGAGGAATATGGCCTTTATTGTGGTTGAATATAATTATGTAGTTGTAAACACTATTTTTTTTATTTATTTTTTTACTTTGTCAAGTTGAAGTTATTCGGCTCACAGGGAGTTCTGGCTAGTCCTTAATGGTTTGGATTTTTACTGGTGTCATTACACCGGTTATAACACTCGCCTGTTTTGTCCCTTTGTGTATCCTCTTTCAGCTGGAGAATCTGATGCTGGACAAGGATGGCCACATCAAAATCACTGATTTTGGTCTCTGTAAAGAGGGCATCACTCCTGACGCTACCATGAAGACTTTCTGTGGAACCCCTGAGTACCTGGCACCCGAGGTAAGGCATTGATTCAGGTACAGATTCTCACTAACCTTACCTCTCATACATTTCATACTATCGGCTAATAATAAATGACTAAAGTGAATACATCCCCTGCAAATTCATCAATACTACTGTCTTTTATGATTACATTGGAGCAGTAAACATATTTAGGGTATTGTTTTTCATTGCCCTAGCAGCAATCTTGTTCCCAGAGGTCAGCCAGCTACACTTCCCAAGACATGCTTAATGAAATGAAAAATGCATTTTTGACCTTGTTAGCTCATGTTGTGCACCTACTGTATTTAACAATATATGCCAAAAGTGTTCTAAAATGTTATTATTTCATTATCTTGTATCAAAATCCAATCTCTATTCCTGCCTGTAAAATAAAATATTTTTATTGCTTGCATCACCATGTACCAGTGGGCGGCATCAAAATTCCAACCAATAATATTATAACATATTTATAATACATTCCCTCTCCCAAGCTAGTACAGATGGGAATCAGCAGGGACCTCCCGATTCGATACTATCATGATACTTGGGTGCCGATTCGATATGTATTGTGATTCTTCAGGTACTGTGATTCTTTAAGTGTTGCGATTCGATATAACAATTTCTTGCGATTTTTATTCACTTATTTTAACACTGGACCATGTCCAGAGACTAAGCATATTATGAGTCAGATTTACTTTCCCTGATGCTTCAGTATCTTTCAATTGATACTGAAGCCTTTGGAGAGGCCTAGGCTAACAGTTATGGAGTGACAGGGGACTGGCTAGTGTGTGATGACTAGTGCTAGCAGCTATAAGCTAACGATTAGTTTCGATTAGCTTGTTGTGGTGGGGCGACAGTGGCTCAGTAGGTAGAACGTTCATCCGGTAATCCGAAGGTTCCCGGTTCGATCCCCAGCAATGTGTCGAAGTGTCCTTGAGCAAGACACTTGACCCTTAATTGCTCCCGACGAGCAGGTTGGCACCTTGCATGGTTGCCTCCGCCGTCGGTGTGTGAATGTGTGAGTGAATGGGTGAATGTGAGGCATAAGTTGTCACTCGCTCTTTCTCTTTTTCTCCCAAGAGTCACACACCAAATATGGCCTTTTCTCCCGTGCTTGATCCAACCCTGCCTCTTAACAAGCATTTGAATGGATAGAAAATGCAGACAACTGAGAGAAATGTTTCCTTGTGTCCTGAAACATGGGCTTTGTGTGCAGTATGTCACCTGAAACACCAGGTGACAGAACAAATATTTTGTTCTGCCTGAGTTCTTTGCTGTGGCAATCTAACATTAGTGAGGTTAAATATCAATTTGGGAGGCAGCGTGGCGCTATCAAGATCATCACAACAAAGAATCCCGATTCTTAAGTGAATCGATTTTTTTGCCCCATGCCTACAAGCTAGCTAATGTAGCCTTGTCACCTCGACAGCTGAGTGTGGCTGGGCTGAAGAGATACAGCCATGTGGCCATTTCCAAACTGCACTGTCTGCACTTGGCCTACGATTGAATGAAGGCTAGCATGATCTAGCCTGTATGGCAGACCCATGGAATGTTAACGTTCTGCAAGCTAACGTTAACTCTCCATTGGGTCTGAAACACATATTGATAAATAGCAAATAAAGAAGCCCCCCTGGAGAAAATGGTTTATAAAGTCACTTTAACTTACCATTGTGGGATCTTTTCTTTCATCATGCAATGAATTACCGCCATGTCAGTAAGTATAGGAAAAAGACTATTTTCTCTTTACCCCCTTCACTTTACAAGCATTATGCATGGAGATAAACAAGCCGTTGTGTGTGTACATGAGTGCAAGACTTGTGGCTATGGCTTACTGGCTAGTACAGAGAAACTGAGAAAATAGTCTTTTTCCTATACTTTCATGTGATGACTTGTCTAGGAATTCACTGCATGGTGAGAGGCAAGACCCCAACACAGAATGTGACTTTATAAGCCACTTTCCCCCCCGAGAGGCTTCTTTGATATTTCTGTCTGTTTCAGACCCAAGGGAGAGCTAGCTTATTGCATAGCATGTCTGATGTGCAGGCTAGGCTAGCTAGCATCCAGCTTTGTTATGATACACCCACTTTGGAATGATCAAATCAAATCCCTCCCGATGGCATGTCCCGCCCCACTATCCTGTATCGCTCTGAAATACGTCACGTTGCTATGGATGCCAGATGGCTAGATGGCCTCTAAATGCCATTTCATGTTGTCTTTTAAGTTGGCCTAGATCAGTGGTGTCAAATTCAATTACCAAGGGGGCCGAACTGAAAAATACAGATGATCTTGTGGGCCAGACACATAATAATGCCTAAAAAAGTTGAATTTTCCTGAGTTCACTAGCGTACTTGGTCATTTTGTTTTTTCTATTCAATTTGTGTATACTAGCTCAATATGTTATTGTAAATGAACTTCTGTTTATTCTCTGGTGCCTCAGTGAATAGAAGGAAGGCTATTTGTTTCATTAAAAGGTGGGTAAGGCTTATTATAGATTTATTTTTCACAGATTTAAATTACATATATTGGGTTTCAATTCGTTATTCACCCACAAGAATTTGTAAGATTAGCAATTCTAGGCTAAACTGGTCCTGGACTATTGGAGAACAAAGTAGAATACACACGCACGCACACAAAACATCTCTCTCGGCTTTCACTTGCCTTGCTTAAAACCAATAATTTCCACGGCTCTGATTTCAGAGTAGGTATGTGAAATTAATTAAAATAATGATGAATTTGCAACCTAACATTAGGTTTCAATTCATTATTCACGCACAAGATTTTGTAAGATTAGCAAATCTCGGTTAAAATGGTGCTGGACTTGGAGAACTAAGTGGAAAACACATGCGTGCAAGCAACACACACAAAACATATCTCTCACCTCTGCATCGCTCTACCACAGCTTTCACTTATCATGAGCAAAACCAATCATTTCCATGGTTTTTATTTCAGAGTAGGTATAATGAACATGGTCAGTAAAATAGGATGCAACCGAATAAAACAAGAGAAACGCGGCCTGAGTTGAGTGAAAGACTGACTGATGAGCTTTTAAAAGCAAAAGTGAAGTACGGTACGACTGAAGGCTAAATACTGGGTCCTCCTTCAATGGCCCACCAAAGCAGGGTTGATACATTTTTATTCAATAAAAACATGATGCAGGTGCAGATAACACTGCGTTTGCTTGAAAAGTAATTCGCCATTGGTACGCTGTGAGACGGTTGTGCGTTTGATTTGTATCACAGGCCAGCTGAATTGCGGCTCGGAGAGGCAGCAGGCCAAAATGAATTGATAAGCGAATTAAGTCTGGGCCAGCTGAATATGTAAGGTGGCTGTATTCGTCCCACGAGCCTTGGGTTTGACACATGTGGCCTAGATAGACTATCATTAGCTCCAGCAGAATCTTCTGCTACTCTGACATTGTTTTGTTTAAAGGTTAGTCACTCCCACAGTGCCTCCTGCAGCTCCTGACAGCACCTCCCAAACCCCATTTCATGTGTTGGGAATAACATTCTTTAATGTAACGATTTCCTTATGTTGTTATTCATTCACTATGCTGATATGCTAGTAAATTGGCCAAGCTAGCTGTCATGAACAATGGAGGTCTCAGAAGAGCAATTTGAGGCAGTTATCGTGCGAGTCTGCAATTTCCATTTGGCAACAACAGTTTTATTATAGTATTTGCTGTTTTGCTGCTGAAGCCACCATTACTCACTATCTGACGTGGCAAGCTAGCTTTGCCTCTGGGCAAATGTTTGCTAGTGCAACCGTGGGCGACCTCCTTCCCTTCCCACCTCTATTTTGAGGCATGGTTGGCTTTTAGAAATACACAATTTTCTCTGCTTCAGGTTCACGGCAACCTCCAGGCTAACTTGTGTTTCCAGAGGTCTGGTTAGCGTAATGAAAAAAAAGTGTCCCTGAGATGTATGCAGTGATGTTTGGAAGGTTGTATGCACACATCAAACTGTTAGATGAAGATGAGGGCCCAGTGCTTCTCAGAATTGGACTGCAGTGTCAAAGAGGAGAGTACTGGAGCACACTGATCATCTCAAGAACGCTCTAAAGAAGACGCTGTTGTGCTGAAATGTCAGTCTACTTGTATCTATAATAAAAACAAGATGATCTGTGTGGTCCAGTATGCAGTCATTTGTTGTCATCTAATTCAATGCTCATCCTGGTTTATCCATTCTTGTCATTATCCAGTACAGTTTCAGAAAGGCAGTTTATATTTCACTCATACTGAATTTATTGTTCCCTTGATATTGTCATGTTATGTCAAAAATGATCAATTAAGTCTTTAGGTGCACTTGCACAGGAGCCTGTCGTTTCTGATAAACAAGTACTTGTAAGTTAGCAAATATGGTTAAATGGCATGTAAGAGCATTTGGCAAAATGGAACAAAAATTTATAGTTGCTACGGATGAGGTAGGAGCTTTTTTTGAAGCTGCAGACTGTGGAGAACGAGACAAATCATTTGTGATTGAATGAATGACAGACAGACATACAGTACTTGTGGTTGGCTAACTTTTGATAAACATGAGTGAGAACAGCAAGATGTGTGTAATAATGTAGTCACCCAAAATTGTTTTGTGTTCATTCATTTCGAAGAAATGTCTCCCTTTGAATGGCAGTAAATCATGAAACAAAACCTTGAGGTGACGGCTCTTCAGTCATATTTCTCAGATGCTTGACTTGAAATTGAAAGGTAATATGGCGAGCAATATAAACAAAAGTCCATTTCATCTGTAGAAAAGTTGAGGTTTTTGTTCATGAGTGATTTGGTTGGCCCCTTGCAGTAATATTTTTCATAAAGATAATATATACATTTCCCATTATCTCCCAGGTCCTAGAAGACAACGATTACGGCCGGGCAGTGGACTGGTGGGGTCTGGGCGTGGTCATGTACGAGATGATGTGTGGCCGGCTGCCTTTCTATAACCAGGACCACGAGCGGCTGTTTGAGCTAATTCTCATGGAGGAGATTCGCTTCCCCAGGAACCTGGCCCCCGAGGCCAAGGCCCTGCTGGCAGGCCTACTCAAGAAGGACCCCAAACAGAGGTACTTTTGGACAATTGACTGATCCCAAGCTCCGCCCATGCTTGGTCACCGTTGCTACGTCAGTCTAACGTCACCGGAAAATTTAAATAAAATTGATCAAATCGATTTTCAAGAATCTGCACACTGAGGGTAGATTCATAATCTCACACATCTGGAGAACTAAATTGACCCTGGCTATGTTGCACAGCGTTGTCCATTTCTGGACCAAAACGTTTGTGACTGGAGATTCTCGAAAAATTATTTTGGATAGCAAAAATGGTCTGCGGATAGTTCAGCAAAGGCTTGTTGTCTAAAGCTAGCCTTTTCCATGTTAGTTGGTTGTAGCTAGCTGTTACTAGAACCCTGGTTAGCCAGCTGTGCTCTACCCCAGCATGTACTGTTGGCAATCGTTAGCCTAAGTAGTTAATGTTATAGTTGTATCATTGTCTGCTGCACATTGCCTATCAGTTAGTCTAGCAAATATTAATGCTAACCGTAAATTAAAAAGACAGTCACTGACCTTTGAGCAGGCATAACGGTAGGTAGACCTCAGGCACACCTTTTAGACATCCTCTGCAGCAGAAAATCCCAAGTGCTCTCCACAGAAAAGAATGTCTCAATGTTTGAGTTTGTCAAACTGCAGTGAAGCTAAGCCGGATATCAACGGTTGCCGAGGTGTGATTGAATGGTCAAGAAAAGAAGGCGGTGCTTGGAAAAAGTCTGTGTATTTATGTATTTTATTCCTTGTGAGTTCTGACATTGGTATTTCCTGATTGACAGGTTAGGGGGTGGTCCTAATGATGCCAAAGATGTAATGACCCACAAATTCTTCAGCTCCATCAACTGGCAGGATGTAGTACAAAAGAAGGTAAGAAATAGTGAGATTGAAATTAGGGATACAATGGTTTTGATGGTACAATGATCATCTGAGGAATTATAAAGATTTCATAGTATTAAGATTATTATCCAGTAATTTATTTTTTACAGACATTATGGAGGGGAAAAGACACATACGCTTTTTATAATTGAATGTTGTTTTGTATTTTCCACATCTCTTTTGGTCCTGCAAAGAAAGTAGTTTCAGGCTAAAAGTGAATAAAAAGAATTCAATAGCTTTGCTTCGATAAAAACAGGCTAAAAGTATACCATAAAATACCATAGGCATAGATACTGTAGCTTATAAAATGCTTAATGGTTAAGAAACCTTGACATTTTTAACCACAGTTCATTCCACAATAGTGAAATCTGTCATCGCTGCATCCCTAGCTTAAATGGTGACTAGCGGTATTTGGTCCTGATGCTCTACATCATCTGTGGACCTGATTGGTTAAATCTGCAAGTAACCATGATGCATCATTGTGCCATGCTGAAGCTCAATAACCAATCATTGCTTTCTCCCACCTCAGCTCACCCCGCTCTTCAAGCCACAGGTGACATCAGAGACAGACACCCGCTACTTTGACGACGAGTTCACCGCACAGACCATTACGCTCACACCTCCAGACAAGTGTATGTATTGCTTTAGTGTTATGGGAGGGGCGTGAAACTTACGCAAGGGAAAATATGTCATGCTAGTTCACCAGATCATCTGTGGGCTAAAATGGTCACACACATGGAGTATTTGTTTGGACAATCTGGTTTGTCGGTAAGAAGAACATGCATCCTAACAGTCTTCTTTATCTTACAGATAACAATCTGGATTGTGAGGACCCCAACCAGCAAGCACATTTCCCCCAGTTCTCCTACTCTGCTAGCATAAGAGAGTGATACTGTCTCCGT
>OMKL01064051.1:12730-31038 GCA_900302295.1 Parasudis fraserbrunneri | reverse complement strand
CCACCTCTATTTCAGAAATAGAATATTCTTGATATAATGAAAAGGAAAGGCAACAAGTCTTGTTGGGCTCTTTAATGACCAAATTCAGTCGGGGACTCACCTGAAGGACGGCACTCGCATCAGTGCGCCATGGATACAGAATAATGATTGTATTCCTAAGTCTTGGCGGTCTGTGGCCACCCCCGCACCCTTTAAATCCAGCTCCCACTTCAATTTCACACTTCACTCTACCAAAATCCAACAGTTACTGCTCAGCTGCAGAGCTGCAGCTGAAACAAGTTCCCTTAAGACTTGATCCTTAACTTCCTTCTAAAAAAAAACCCAACAACTATTAAATAAGGGCAGTACATACAGTATATCCAATCTTCTGTCACACATGGTAGTCTGTGACAGTCCTTTGGTAGCTATTATTGTGTGTTACAGGGTTATTGGACCATATACATATATATATATATATATGATAAATGTGGGTTTCATGAGAGTAGTAAATACTGTCTCTGGTACATATTCACACACCCTCCAGTCCGTGGTACTACTGACCAGGGGTTTGTTTTGGCCACCACCATCAATGTTGCCCATCAGCTGTCAGAACAGAGTGTGGTGGTGTGACGTCACATTGATGCTTTTGAAGTGTGCACGACTTTTGTCTAGAGGTCTCATGCTGCTTTGTGTGTTCTTGAATACTCGGTGGACAAGCTGAATGAAAAATCCTTTTTTTTTTTAAATTTAAGATATCTGAACTCGGAGGGATGTTGAATAAAGCTATTGAAACAGATACAGGGGGGAGGGGGGGGGAACTCACCACACAGGACACGGCAAAACCAGCCAAGACTATATACACCGTCCACCCGAACTGTTCAATGACAAGGCCATATATGAATCCAATCACCTGAAAGGCAACGTATAGAATAACCGTCAACTGTAGCCGCATTCAGGTGTATCAAGCACATTGTTTTAAAGCGATTGCCCGCCCCCATATTTTTGGATAGTTACCGCTGAGACGAGTATTATTCCTTGGAATATCTGTTCAGCCAGTTTCTGGCCTTTATAATCCTGCAACAAAGAAAGACCATAAAATATATAAAATGTAATAAATGACCGCACAACTTCATACAAGCTAACGTACATGGTGGAACTGGGCTTGCACTGTGTCTGCTTTATGTTAACTGGCAATTAGTCAATAGGCCAATGGTAAACTTATTACATTGTTTAGTTTCATGAGTGTGGAAGAAGCCTAAACTTTGGTAGTTTGTTATCCTCGGACTAGGCTTAATCCATATGTGATACAAGTCACAACTCCGCAACAAGCACGAGGCACACTCCTGTTGGCAATCAAATAAATGTGTGGATTGAACCGACAGCTCCACAACTGTATGACTGTGTATTATATTATGAGTAAGGACGTAGTTTACACCAAACTAAATTGAGCGAGTAAACTTGATCTGAATCGAGTCGGTGTTGTAGGATGGAGGTGGCCGAGGCAGGTGACGTTAACGTCACCGCCATCCTACAACCGCTACCTGACTATCAAATTTACTCATGAAATTTGGCTTTGTATAAATTCCTTTTTCAAATGCACGGATAACATTTGTCGAGCAATCCTTAGCCAATGAGGTAGCTTACTAAGCTATTTTAGCTTATCTCACTAGCTAAATGAAGCACAAGAAAAAGCAATTTAACAAATGAGTTCACGTTAGCTTAGCTTAACCAGTCAGCTACACCATTGAAGAAACCGAACACCAAACATAACGTTATTAAAAGTAATAATCTTACCATATGTGTTGGAATTGAATTGAATATTGACAACATCTTTCTGTTCAATAGATAAATGAGGAATAATGGTAAAAAAAATCTGTTTGACTTCCGGGCTTCAAAACGTTACGTACTTCTTTGCAGGACCCACGCAGCCATTCTCGAGCATCAAACTGCGCAATACTTGCGCAAGTCCGCAAAGCTTTGGACCATATGGATTTACTGCAAAGGGCACATCTGAGGCCGATGGGACAGCTTCGATTGTTTGAAGTTAGTAACCGGCAGTAGCACGCCGAAAATTACGGCCAGACAAGATTAATCGTGCATTATATTTTATATGGATAAATTCCGATGTATTATTTATTTTCATTCAGACAGATTAAATGTTATGCAGTGTAATGTATAATGTCATGTATGCGTGCTGTAAAGAACTGTATAATGCGGATTTAAAAATACAGGCAAATGCATGGGTACCCATAAAAACGGGCCATTCAAGGTAACGGG
This sequence comes from Parasudis fraserbrunneri, assembly GCA_900302295.1. Taxonomy (NCBI): domain Eukaryota; kingdom Metazoa; phylum Chordata; class Actinopteri; order Aulopiformes; family Chlorophthalmidae; genus Parasudis; species Parasudis fraserbrunneri. Next base: position 28,782 of record OMKL01064051.1, on the reverse strand, counting down.
ATAAACTTGTTGATGTTGAGTTGGCAGTTTGGCTCTGATGTGAATTTGTGTTGTATGTAAGTTATTTTTGTGTCTAACTGTGTAACGTTATGCGTTGTGTATTTTAACTTGTGTGCATTTTCAATTACAACTGAGGAATTACAGTTTGCAGACACAGCCTAGTGCGTTTATTCAAGCGCCACGCAGCACTACATGGAAGACAATCGACATTAACTTTCTACCCATCGCACTCGGATTCATTGTGCTCTGTTTATATAAACTTTTAAATTCTCGGCTGCTTTTTATTTTTGTTATTCAGTGGACCTGCAAGAGGGGCGAATGAGGGCGTTATCATGACATTGAGGAGAGGTGAGTGAATTTTTATGGTGTTGTTGACCAAGTTCGTTTTTAAACTTGTGCCACATGTTGTGGAACTTGCGGAACTTGCAACATAGTGTTTCTAACTGGCACAGATATAGCAGCTAATACAACATATCTACAGGTTTAAGTGACTTCTTTGTCTCTTCCAGTAAACGTGGTCATTCTTGTGCTGCTCGCTGTGGCCTTTCTGATCATCGTTCAAAGGAATCTCCTGAACCTCAATGACTTTTTGAGAAAAGAGAACCCAGGTAATGTTTGTATGTTGTTCATGATGTACCATTATCTGACTCCAAATTAGATAGCCTGCGAGGTTGACTGATGGCTTTACACCTTCTAACCTTATCTCTTGATTATGTTGGTGTGCTATTGCATTGAATATGCGCCACCTGAGACATATGGAGAAATTACTGTTGGGTGCAATGAATCAACACGATGCGAGTGAGGTCCATGAATGTCTTTTCCCAGATGGAGTGCCTGGTATTGTTCTTCCCTTCGAGGCGGAGTTGTCCCCAGACCTCAGACTAGAGCCGGCGAGGACTGGGGAGGAGATCCCTGTGGTGATAACAGCTGCGGATGAGAGACTCGGCGCTGTAGTGGCTGCCATGAACAGCGTCTACGAGAACAGCAAAGCCAACGTGGTGTTCACCATCGTGACTATGAACGACACAGTGGACCATCTGAAGTAAGCTGGCCACCGCCGTGCTCATCATGCTCTGATACTGCTTTTTCATTGATGAAGGCAGATACGGATTCTGAGTCCTTTAAGTAACTTTTAAAGGTCCCCTCCACTCAAAATGACTCATGACTTTGGCTATACAGATTGTTATTTGTGCAGAATCTGTCGCAACCTGTCACCAGAGCACATTTTTCACATTCTTCCCCTGGAGAGGGAGAGCTTCTCTGTACTTCCTTGACATCTGAGTCGCATGTGTGACATCACTAAGGTCCAAAGCTCTCATGGTGCAATATGTGGTAACTTGACACCTTTAGCTTCAGCATACACAGAAAGCTGAGTAGGTTTTCACATGTCTTGAAAGAATATAAGCTGCTGACTTGGAATTCCTGGTAAATGTCAATGGGTGCTTGTAACCAATTTGCATATTCACAGATCCTTGCATTCTCAATGAGGGTAGAGGTGTAGAGATGCTGCCAAGCCATGAGAGGTGGAAAACCATATTTATACAAATTGTTACTTAATATAGAATATTTTTAAGGGTTTAAAATACCTCTGGAGGGGATCTTTAACTATTGGCAGATACAGAGTACCTATTTGATCCATTACTTTTACTGAACAGTATAGACATAGACAATTAGTTTGAGATGTACTAATCCATTTAGAGATCTACCTGTTACACCCGACTCTTCCTTTACGAAAAAGTACTGTGGTAGTTTGATGATAATATCAGTTTTACCATGGTATTGGCCATTGTATGAATAATATACCATGTATTGCCATAGTACCACTTTTGTACCCAAATAATATATTTATATATAGGCAAAATATATATACTTAACAAAATAGTAGCAGAATATTAAACAAGAAAAATGTTAACAAAATATTTACACACCAAGTTATCAAACAAAAGAACGATAAGTTCTATAAACTATGTAGGCTGTTAAAGGGCTAGAGGCACTGAAAGGGCTAGAGGGCAATGAAACAGGTAAAAAGGCATGTACACTATTATTCAAATAAATATAAATTAGCATGGATGTACAGTATGTATTGTACATTCTATATTGCACGTGTTTATATTGCACAAGAGGTAATATTAGCAGCAGAGTTACTGGTGGTGCAGGAACATCAGCGCAGTGTGCACGTGTGCACAAAGCTATGCATTGTGTGTGCATCACCTCATAGCTCAATGCTGCATTGATCCTGTTCAGTTCAACTACATTGACCCCCCTTGCTGACCGCGTCACTGGATGGTGTGCATAGAAATCTATATTCGATATACGGCTCACTAGTATCGTCCTCTCTAAGGTCTTTCATTATGTGCAGTGTCTGTACGCTGTAACTTCTGTCACTGACTAATAACAAAGTTCTCCTGGCAGTGTCGACCATAATCGCTTCACCTGATGCGTATATCTTCTGAGAACCGTCCCTTTTTTTTTTTTTTATAAACGATCTAACTATTGTCTCCTGTCTCAATCAACAGGATGTGGCTGAGTAAGACGAGGCTGAGCAATGCCAGATATAAGATCATTGTTTTTGAGCCACAGGCTCTAGACGGGAAGTTATCCAAGGACCCCATGAGGCTTGAGGCTGTGCCACCGGTGAGATATATTTACAATCGGGAGACATCAAATGTAAATGAATCCATCCGACAAATAACCATATCTTACTCTTTTTAAAGGAACACTCCCAACATTTTGGGAAATACACTTATTTGCCGTCTTCCCCAGAGTCAGACAATGAGATTGATATCGGTTTCATCTCTGTGTGTCCAGTAGCCCCAGAGAGACGTCCAGGTGCATGCTAGCCTAGCTTAGCACAAGGACTGGAAGCAATGGGGAGCAGATAGCCTAGCTCTGTCCAAAAGTGATGAAATACAACTCCAAAACTGACGCACAGAGATTAAATTGATACCAACATTGTCGTCTGACTCTGGGGAAGATGGCAAATAACTGTAGTCCCCAAAATGTTGGGAGTGTTCCTTTAAACCTTTGATAATCAATTTTAGAAGTTATAGTGCATTTCAACGAAATGCAGATACCTTCTGGCCATGACCGGGTCTTAGGTTAACCACCAATAAGTAACTTTTATACAACCGGTAAAAGCAACTTGTCTATAGCAAGTCTGACTTTTAAGTTAAGTCTTTTTTTACACTGGCCCCTGAAGACATCACTTCTAAAAACTTAAAACATAGTACAGTATGTGTATGGTTCTTCGCCTGAAGGTTTAAAATCTTTATACATAATTTCTTTACATACTGCTGGATTTACAGCTATTCTTCTTGCTTGACTTGTTTTTCAGTTGACTTTTGCCAGGTTCTACTTGCCTGTGTACATACCTGATGCAGAGAAAGCCATCTATTTGGATGATGATGTCATTGTACAAGGTAGAACCAATGTATTTATTACACGGACACAGTTGCACACATTCACACAACGGAGCTGCCCAGTGCAGCCACAGTCTTCTGTTGGCCGCTGAGCAGCTCCATTGGAGCAGTTGGGGATTTGATCAATAACTTATGTTCATTCAAAAAACATGACTGCGCATAATCCACGCGCCATTTAACTAATTAGCGGGGAATGCTACTTTGTTGAATATTTAATATATGTATGTTGCTCATATGCTGTGCGGCAATAGCATTCATATTTGCCAACTTGTACAACTCTCTCAAAGCCAGAAACCAGATAATTAAGACCTGTGATGTCATCAAGATGTAAAATATTAGTCCTCTAAATACTAGTTTCTGGCTTTGAGTGGCATGAGTTGTTCATGTTCACAAATATTGACTGAATTGTCTTAGATCATAAGAATAACACATGAACTCTTAAATTGATGGTATTTCCCTTTTTGATATTGAACCTACCAGTTCAGTGGACGGGTACTGGGTGCTGAATGTTGTGATTGTTCCCAGGGGACATCCAGGAGCTCTATGAAACCAACCTGAAACAAGGACATGCAGCTGCCTTCTCAGATGACTGTGATTCTGCGTCCGTTAAGGGAATTGTTAGAGGGGCTGGCAATCAGGTAGGCATCTCTCCACTCTGTCAAGACATTAGGTATTAAAAGTGCCTTTGCGTAACTTTGAATAATTCCCGTTGTTGGGTTTTTTACATGTGAAATTCAGAGTATTGCGTGCATGGTTTTGTTTTCATGTCCGTCGCTACACAGGCGTTGCCCGCCTCTCAGGCTAAAGAAACGTCTCATCACAAACTGACGACGATAGGAATTATCCATAGGTTTATTCCAAGCTATTTTCAGTGGAGATCAAAGACAAGACTTAGTCCATATCTCAGAAACTAGACTTAAGTTTTAAGGACAGCCCAAGTTTGATCACAGTGTACCACAATAATTTCTTCTTCTTCGATAGAATAACTACATAGGCTTCCTGGACTTCAAGAAGGAGGCTATCAAGAAGCTTGGGATGAGGGCCAAGACGTGCTCCTTCAACCCGGGGGTGATCATCGCCAACCTGACTGAATGGCGGAACCAGAACATCACCGGCCAGCTGGAGCACTGGATGGCGCTCAATGTGCAGTAAGTCATCCATACTATGTTCAAACGAGCCGAGACATGGTTGACTAGATTTACACGTGCGGAGTAACCCGGCTACCGGCCACATTCCGGCTAACTGTCTTATTAGGTTTAAGCTGTTTGCAAGCGCGTTCGGTACCCTGCGCGTGAGTACCTTTTCGTTTCCACGGACAAACAATTTGCAGGTTTTACATCCGGGTGACATCACAAATTTGAGGGTTTTTTTTTGTCCCTCTGATCACCTCGAGCATCGACTGAACCGTCCCCCGGGGGGGGCCACAGGAATAATGTGTGAATTCGTACATCGGGTTGCGTTCCTCTTTAATCTCCACTATATGATTTTTGATTTGTCTCACCAGGGAGGATCTGTACAGTAAGAATCTGGCTGACAGCGTCACCGCCCCTCCTCTCCTCATCGTCTTCTATAAGCATCACTCCTCCATCGACCCCATGTGGCACGTCAGGCACCTCGGTGAGTACCGGATAGGAACCAGCGGGTGTAACGATCTCAAAAGACGGAATCGGAGCGAGCGCCGGTGGTACGGAGACGCCCCAAGAAGCACGCTCTTCGTCGCTCCCCGTTCGCCGATATGAAAGACGATATGAAACATTGATGTTATTAATGGATTCGTTCGATGTTTGGCGACGTTCACGTTTCAGGGGAATCAAATGTTTTCTTTGCACGCGCCTCAGCCGTTGTGTTCGACGGAGAGGGTTTTCCCCACCACGGCGCAAGTTCAAATTAATTCAATGATTGCATTTTCGACTTTCCCATCCGATCTACATTGTGGTTGCCAGCCACGATCGTCAATTCATCGAAGAGCTTCATCGCATTAATTTGTAAATGAAAAAAGAATATAGCATAGTTGTGCACTGAGAATCGCAAACTGGCGTAGGCTATAACCACACAAGTCAGCTATAGCTTTAACATGAACATCTTGGATAAGAGGGATCTTAATTAGCACCTTACACAACCTGTGATGGGCATGTTAAAATGTGTCTTCATTTGACCCTTTTTGTCTGCACCTAGTTCTCATCTATTTATCACTATATGCCAAAAAAAAATCACAAAAATCATTTCCTTCTTATTTTCGTATTTTAAAAAAAAAAAGCAAACAAAAAATGTCCAAATACATTTCGATTTTGAACCACACCCTCCAATGCATGGGTATTTTAGGATGTCAATCAAATCTGCCTCCCGCCCCAAAAGTCTGTTGCGTTTGGAAACGCGTCAAATCGCAGGAACCTCGTGGTTCCGTGACTCCCGTTCCCGTGGATCTTTAAAATGATCCGATACTAGCTAATGCAATGAAATGACAGTAAGAATGTTTGTTTTTAAATCTAGCAGAACGAAATGACGGTGAAATGTCTTGTCTTTTTTAAGGCACTACAGGTGCTGGAAACCGCTACTCGCCCCAGTTTGTGAAAGCCGCCAAACTCCTCCACTGGAACGGACATTTCAAGCCATGGGGGAGAACGTCCTCCTACGCTGAGGTGTGGGACAAGTGGTACATCCCAGACCCCACAGGGAAGTTTCACCCCGTGCGGAGACACGCAGGGGACCAATAAAAAGCCTGCGAACAGGTATTCTGAACCAGGGATGTGCCGATAAGGATATCTGTCCGATACCAGGCCAAAACAGGGTATCGGTGCAAAGAGAATTTCCCCGATGCTACGATCCGACACCAAGAACCATGTGTAATGCATCAGAAATCAAAGCAAAGTGACTTGATTCTTTGCATTTTTTTTGGCACACAGAAGATCTGACTATATCTCGTTTTAATTTTTACCCAGGGACCCCAAACTAATGGTGGAAGTCAACACTGCTCAGTAAAACGAATGGATCGGATCGGTACTCCGTATCGGCCGATACGTAAACCCTTTAAGTACTCCGAATGGTATCGGCGCACCCCTTGTTCAGAACGGGCAACCGGCCCGGTTCCAGCAGCACCTCACCTGCTAACCTCTCAGGAACAAACAGCACAAGATGACCATTCCACATGCCAGCCCCCCCGGTATCTCAGTGTTAGACCATTCTCCCGAATTGTGTGAGAGAGCCAGTCCAGTCGGTACCAAGTCGTGTCTTTTTTATTTACCGTTTATCGTATTGTGCTGTGGAGAAAGTGTCTCAGTCCGTCTTCGGGGGCAGTAGCCCAATGCCTTCTGAGATTGCTACGGTCAGCGTTTCTCCAAATATTTTTGATATGTTATCGGCATTGAAAATAGCTTGTTTCATATGGTAGGGCCAATCCATGTATTCTTCCATATGATAACTGCACACCAAGTGTCCACTGCACAATACAAATCAGTGATTTGATGCTTAACAGCATGGACCTACAGTATATCCTGTTACGATCTGCCAAGACCACTGCCTCCTTAAACCTCCTCATGCCACTTCCATAATACAGTATAGTCAAGGGAAAGTTTGCTGACTATTTTGACTAGTTTGCACCTTTTTAATAATCCTTTAACAGAGGCATCTCAGCCGCACTACGGTAGCCCCCCCCGTGACTCCAGACCGAATTACTGTATATCTCAACCGGCTGAGAAGAACCAGGGTTTCCCTCTGAATCAGTTCTGAGGATATTGAACTAATATTAGCCATGTACTGTTAACACTTGGTGCCATTACTTTGACTCCAACACACTTTGTGCAGAATTTCAGCGATCTGTTTTTATGTTGCGCAGAATATTCCTTTTTTAAAACACTATTTTTGAAAATATTGCAATCGTGCTAGATGAAGAAAGCTTTTTTTTTTTTTCCTAACTTAAAACATGTTGGATTCTAATATATGCTTACGTTTTAAGAGATTCGGAAGGAATAAAGATGGAAAACACTTTTTAAAAACTGCGTTTATGCAACTCATTCCGTTTGAGACTTTATTACACATTTTGACTACTTCAGTCAGGTTGGTTAGACTTAGTTACTGCCTGCACACGTGCTCAAGTTTTGCCAGTTGCCTTTCGATTGCGTGTGTCAAACTTTAACCAGCCCAAACTACTTTCCTACCGCCCAGCGAACGCATTACGTTCAAACATAACACTAACAGTAGTTGCCAACGGTGACTGATCAAAGTTGTGTCATGGATTTTCTTGTTGTCTTTGTACACCAACACACCTCTGGAATAACTTGGGACATTGTTACATGACGGTTTTACAGTATCGCCATGGTTTCCCCTTCATTGTCTGGGTTTTTTTTCTTAAAAGCATCCGCCTTGCTGGTGTATATATTTGTCATCCTTTTGTATATTATGCTAAATAAAGTTTTTAACATGTCAAGTCGTTGAAACCTACGCCTGTGAAGGATCTTTCTTTCAAATGAATCGTTGGGCACACCGCCGAGCTGAGCTCGATGTCGTCTCTAGGAGGACTCGTTTGTCATGTTTTTATGGAACTGAAGGTAAAACGCTTTTCTGAAACGCTCCCGTCTCATGGCGGTATATAGAATTAGGGCTGAAGATTTGGAGAGAATGTCTAATTGTGATTATTTTAACTGACATTGCTATTCATTCACATCATTTCATTGAAACAAAATGATTGTGGGGATCTGTACACATCGAGTCTGGAATACGATTTGTAGGCCAGGACATCTCCACACCACCACAATGATTACTATACTCTACTAGAATGTTTTTCCTTTACAAAAAATTGCACCTCCTACGATTTGGATGTTGCACTAGGTCATATTGCGATTGGTAATATCTTGAGTAGTTGTCCACAGCCTTATATAGAATTATCACAAGCACAATAAAATATTAGGTTCCATTGTTCAACAGGAACCAAAGTACAGCTGTGTGGTTCAGAGGGACGACCACTTTGTTATCACAGTAAATGCTTATGCCTTTACTCTGCTCAAGTGTTATCAGACCCCTGTGTAATAAGTATTGGCCAGAATGAGGCATAGATGGTCAATTTATTACATGTATTCAGGCTATTTACAATAATATCCATGAACATCAGATTTGACAAGTTCCGATTGTTCACCCAATAGGGGGCAGTCCTCTCACAGAAAGACTATGGGTAAAGTCACTGGCAAAATGCTCTACTGTATACAGACTTTTCAGGCTTACAAAACAGATCAAATGGTGTATCAAGAAATATAGCTGTGATTCCAACTAGCCCATAAAGGCTTGAATGACTTATGAATTATTCCAACGACGACGACGGCCTTTTCCCCGGGAGGGCAGGTAGCATCTCTCAACTCGATGGAATCAGTTCCATCTTTCAGGTCAAGAGATGGTCCTCGGCATCCCCGAGGAATCGATAAGCCCAGGTATACAAGTCCACAAGGCGTTGGGCTGGGGTGGTTGGTTTGTGGTGAGGCATTGGGAGTTAAAGAGTCAACGCTAGGGCATAAAAAAGGACATTATCATTTAAAATCGGTGTTGAAGTCGTAGGCGTCGTCGGTCTTGGCTGTGGAGAGGTCGATGACCGGGACGGGCTGGAAGCGCACTTTAACCGTTTCACCTGGAAAGAGAAATAAACTGTTCATTTCAATATGTCCGAATGAAAAGCTTCGACTGAATTGGTACATGTAGACCCAAGCAAAAAATTAATATAAAAAATATTAATATTTTTTACAGAATGGACGTACTTATAACTGATTTAACCGGTTTCTCCGGTTCTTCCGTTTCTGCCTCTTTCGCAGACGCCTCAACAATGTCGTCTTTTTTCAGCTGAAAGAAGAACAGAAAGTTTCAAAGACTTGCACGCCAACGAGGTTAAGTATGGTGACACACAGGAGCACACGGCATTTAGATCAGAGTTGGATTAGAAGTCTTCATCAACAAATCAAGACTTGCGTATTTGTCCTCACTTCCATGCTGCCAAGGGGACGTGTGTGTACACACATTAAAAAAATGTTGTCCTTCAGCTTTATTGTCCATGTTATTAGTGTATGAAGTTACCTCTTCATTCGTCTCCGTCTCGGCCTGCACCACCGTGACTACTGGTTCCGTTTTCTGCTCAGCCGTGTCGGTGACATTGAGCAGGCCTGCAGTGGGGCCTTTGGAGTTAAAGCCTATACTACTGGCCTGGCTGGGGAACTTCACGCCTGCGAAAGAGGATGGAAATCGGCGTCATTAGCACAATCCACATACACTACCTTCTCCGTTCCTTCACTGGATGACATGGATTTGAAGGTCACACATCCACATCTGAAATGAAACCGGGAGCGTGCCGAACAGCTCCGACAACGCGGTAAACACTGTTGAATTTCTATCAAGATTAGGGTTCTCTCTCTCAACCGGTAACAATGAGTGAACCGTTCTCTTAGGAAACTGAAAGTAAAACGAGTCATACTCTTCAGAGTCTCCTCGTTGCCAGTTCTCAGCTTGTCCAGGTCCCAGCCTTTCTGCATCTCCGCGACCGTGGCGTCAGACAGGTAGGAAGGGAGGCCCTGGTTCTCTGGCGCCCTACAGTGGTAGCTCAGCTTAGCTCTGAGAACACAAACCGAAACAAACACAGAATTAAGATAGAAATTTAACGACGAAGGAAGAAGTGAGACCAGAGCCTACCTAGTCTGAGAAGCATCAGGACAGTAAGACTAAAAATGTAATAAAAAAATGCATTATGTGTGGGGGCTGCATGTACAGTATGTACTACTAAGAGGGATATGCAAAAAGACACATTTCAATTTCCATGTGTAAACTGCCAATAAAAGTTAACTTTAAGCCCAAGGTTTATAACTCCCATGTAATAATAGTTCTAGCCCTCTATATCGCTAACACAAACAAATGCAAATAGTCCGGCACAACAGTTGGATCAGAGTTGGATTAGAAGTCTTCATCATGAATCAAGACTTGCGTTATTGTCCTCATTTCCACACTGGTACACAGACCTGACAGCCACCCTCCGAATCGAACCGCTTGGGTTTAAAAAAAAAAAAAAAGAAAAGAACCCTTACCCTGTCCAATCACTGAGGAAGGTGGTAGCTGCTTCCTCGGTGTTGGGGACTCCACCTTTCTGCAGCAACCCACGTTTCTTGGCAAGCAAGGTTAGAAACTCCAGAGAGTTTCTGAAGTCTGGGACATTGTACTGGAGCATAATCTGAAATAGAAGAGAGTCTTTACTGTGATTATCTGAAGTTATCAAACATCAAAGCTACAAATTGCATAATTTAACCCCACAAAAACATCCATAACATGGTACTGGCAATCAGACGTCAAGCAAATACCAGGCTAAAACAGTGTGAATGATATTGAATAATTTCTCCACTTTCAAAAATCAGATACAAAAGAATTGTTTGACGTGTCAGAATTAAAAGGTAAATGTTCTACATTGTGCACCTCAATAACTTTTTTCCCAATGAATGACCCCAAACTAATGGTACAGTTAAATAAATGTTCTGTGTTATGTAGAGGCCGACACCGCTTGGTTGGGACTCCGAACCTGTATCGGCAGTGAAAAAGTGGCATGGGTGCATCCCCAATATTGATAACACGAACAATTTCAAACAGTCTGGCACAGCATTTGGATCAGAGTTGGATTAGAAGTCTTCATCATGAATCAAGACTTGCGTTATTGTCCTCATTTCCACACTGGTGCACAGACCAACAGCAGCCCTCCGAATCAAACCGCAAGGGGTTAACGGCCTACCTCCACCGGCGGTGGAAAAGTGGCGTTGGTGTACCCATAGAGATGCACCGATATATAGGTAGACAATCTTATCGGTCAATACAGGCTCTAAAAAGCACAAATCGGTATCACCCGATATCGGCTTTAAAAAGCACAATCCGCATCAGTCCGATTTTATTCTTACAGCCGATATTTAGCCGATTGTAGAATTGGCATTTTGTGATCCTTTATACAGCTAGTTCTGCTTAATGTATGTGCCAAGTGAACAAAATAATTACACTTTTGTTTATTAAAATTTTTTTATTTCAGTTAATCCCCCCCGCAAACACTCATACCCCCACTTCTTTAGCTGAAGATAGAGATCTTTCAAATAACTGGTATCGGTATAAAAAAAAACCTATCGGTGCATCCCTAGTGAAAATCAGTACACCAGACCATACTTGTGAACCAACTAGTGCATCCAACAGTCCCTCCCCCCCCTCTCACCTGGGTCTTGTCACACTCTTTGAGCAGAGTCCTGACGGCTTCCAGCACGCTCTCCTGCGCCTCCTCCACCTGCAGGCTCCTCAGGGCCATGGAGGCCGGCGGGTTGGACGGCGAAGCCACGATCCCTGGGCTGTCCAGCATCTTCACGTCTTTGGAGATGTGGACGTCCTGCATGTTCCTGGAGGGACGAGATACGAGATTCTGATAAGCGGTGGAAAACGAGACACTGCTGAGAGAAGGAAGAAAAAATGTTGTGTCTGATGAAGGTCGACAGACCGGAACATCACCAATGTTTAAGATTAATATCATTAAAGTTAATGTTTTTAAAACCTGATAGTGTCGCACCTCGCCTTCATATCTACCGGTTTACCATCGTGCCATATTCCAGTTGATGGGAGATAATTTTATGTCAGATTTAGTCTCGCAAAGCCAGACCTATCTAGAGAGAAAGGTCTGGCTTCTGAACCATTATCATTACGCTACAAGGGGAAAAAACACTGAAAACACAACTGGCTTGTTGCCTTTTTTTTTTTTTACCAATCACGATTGTCTTGGGCAGCGCTAAGCCCAGGGTGCAGCAACGGTGCGCTTGCAGAATAATGTCGGAGGAAACTTGTTTTGCTGGAACATTTGCACGTGGGGACACTGGGGAGGGCGAGCCCTGACGTTTAAACGGCAAAATCCCCGCAAAAGAAAACGCTAACCCTGCCTTATTGCACGATCCAAACCCTCATTAAAACCTGCCATTTTCAGCCTGCAGGTCGCTAGCCCGGAGGTCATCCTCGTTTCACATAGCGAGGGGAATTTTGGAAACGGTAACGCGCAGATAGCGGAAGGGGAGGATGACTCCCGACTGAAATAGTCGGCCAATGGCGGGCTTATATCCGCGGTCCACATCCTGTGAGACAGACTACGTCGGACCAGGACTTCGCAGGTCACCGTCGACTCACTTGGTGATGCCTCTCTGGACGCCAGCGTGGCAGGCTCGCAAGCCCTTCATACTGTTGATCAGACTGCTCTTCCCAACGTTCGGGAAGCCTGGGGGAGGCAGAGGACACGTGTCACGGTTTTGAGAATCCCAAAACAAACAAGTTGAATCAGAACATTCTGAAAAAACATAACATGCTAAACAATTAAATCACAATTGCGACCATTTTCCATTCATTAGTCGAATGAATATCCGATTTGGTCAATCGGTAGGCAAACAAAACCATCAGCTATAGTCCAATTCCTACATCATTTCGAAGTGTCGAATATTCAAATAACCGCGCCCATCCCCAATATTTACCTCTTTTACAAAAAATCAATAAAAATACAGCCTGGGCCAGAAGAGACTGTTCTGCTTACCGACTAAGCCCACTTTGAGTGAGCCCTCAGCCTTCGTGGAGGCAGCATAGCCTCCAAGGAGCTGGAGGAGACAGCTGCTGCCAAAGCACGCAGCCGCTCTGGATTTATCCAGGACTCCGTTCGATGAGGCCGCTCTGCTCTTCTTCTCTTGCTGATGAGAGGGACAGAACCAGAACATTTATCAAATTTACATTTTTAAACCATTCGGAAAAACTGCAGTAAGAGTTCTTGGAAGAGTTTGAGGCCTGTTTTACTCCAAACACAATGTAAAAACTCATTTATCTGTTGTCTACCGTTCCTTGCATCAAGAGCTTAGTCAGTCAACCAGAGAATCACAACATGTCTCCCTTCTTATTTCTGGTGGCGGGGCTACCCGTTTGTTAACATTTGGATCATTATGGGCCTTTAAAACAGGACTTCTATCATCTAGTTCTGCACCTACAGTACACATTCATCCAAGAGCAACAGCATGTCGTCGAGTTCCCCCCCGTCCATCGTGTTGACAAACGCACCCATCGGCTCCGCTGTGACTCGCAGAGCCGAGAAGTTGTGTCGTTTCGTCTCACGTTACTGTCGGAGGCTATAACCAGTTATAACAGCACAGCAGAAGCTGCTCAACCTTCTCAGTCCTCCACTACAGGTAAAATAATGTACAGACCACATCGACCGATCCGTCAATCAACAAGCGTTGCCTCGACGATGTCAGAATGTCTATGATGTCATTTTAAAACGTTTCTATGCGACCGCGGACGACGCAGCTCGTACCACCGTTTTGTCCTGGACTTGTGTGGACGCCTTGAAGGCCACGACCGGAAACTCCCGTTCCAAACACCTCATCCACCTCTCCACGTTTTCCTTAGGCACCAGATCTGAAAGGAAGGACGTCAAGTCAGTTAAAAGTGTTGGGAGGTGTCCACTTAATACCCCCCAATGATGATATACCCAGATAAACCTGCTTTAAATTCAGTATTACAGCATGAACATTGAAGACAATCACTTGGCATGAGAGGTTTTAATCTTCCATCGTGTGTATTGTGATAACATGTTTGTGCTTCCTGTCGATTCATTTACCGATTTTGTTCAAGAGGAAGAGCAGTTTCTTGTTGCCTTCTCTCTGTAACACGGCCTCCTCCAGCTGTGGACACCGGTACCCCATTGGATCCCTGGCATCCAGGACCTCGACTATGACATCAGACGCATCGATTACCTGAGAGGACAGAGAGAGGGATCAGTTTAGTAACTAATCTTTTACCTGAGAGGAGAGAGAGATCAGTTTAGTAACTAATCTATTACCTGAGAGGAGAGAGATCAGTTTAGTAACTAATCTATTACCTGAGAGGAGAGAGATCAGTTTAGTAACTAATCTATTACCTGAGAGGAGAGAGAGAGATCAGTTTAGTAACTAATCTATTACCTGAGGAGAGAGATCAGTTTAGTAACTAATCTATTACATGAGAGGACAGAGAGATCAGTTTAGTAACTAATCTATTACCTGAGAGGAGAGAGATCAGTTTAGTAACTAATCTATTACCAGAGGAGAGAGAAAGTGTTCAGTTTAGTAACTAATCTATTACCAGAGGAGAGAAAGTGTTCAGTTTAGTAACTAATCTATTACCCGAGAGGAGAGAGGTCAGTCTAATCTCAGACAGTCCATTTTTCAAATATTCTACACATTTAGAAAAAATGGGGCATTTCGTCAATTTTTAACCCGGATCCCATCATTCTGTCATGAGGAGGACATGTGATAATCGGACATAAAACTTGCAGACATGTTCTGTGTCTCAAGAACTCGGCCGCATCGGCTCCCCCGAGCAGACCTCCGGTGAGCCGCAGACACCATTTTCTCAACTATTTATTCAACTTTCCTCGAGTTGGGCATACTACAGTTGAAAACAGTCTACGAAATAGCATCTGCAGTCGTTTTCAAAATAACGTTCTCTGCTCCGCCTAAGTTCAACATTTTCCAATCCACGTGAAGAGCCAAGCAGACGTTCGTACCTTGTTTAATTCTGTGCAAAGGAACTTCTTTGAACTTCTGTCCGAGACGACACGTTTCTTCGACTGCTTTTTAACCTCCTCCTGTGGAAACAAGGTTTTCAATTGATAACGCGCATGTAAATAGAACTGTGAGCCTAAAATTGGGCTGGACGAATATTCAATATCGTCTTTCAATGGGTCCATAATGTGATGACACCCAGCTGCTATGATGTCATGGGATGAGAGTTCTCTTATCTAAATTAATAAGCAAATATTAACAATATCACACTTGGGATTATTATTTACTGTGATTTAGCATTCGTGAGCAGATATTCATAGTATTCCATCACATCATTGCAGACATCTTGGTAGGCAAACAGGTGACTGTAATCAAATAACAGGTGCTTATCGTTGAATGACAGCCGGGGCCAATGTGCTGCTTATGGAAGTGTGCCGTATCGTTAGCCTGTATCACACGTAACAAGAATACTACGAATTATAATATACATTCTACACCAAGGTTTTGCTCTTTACCTTCCGAGCCCTCTTGGCTTTGGGATCCGTTTCTTTAGCGTCGACGTCCTGCTCCTTCTTCCTCTTCTGAGCTCGCTTCTCTGTTTTGGCTTGCTTCTTTTTCTCCTTTTCCTCTTCAACCTGCGAGTTCGAGATCAGCATTTAGTCAGCGAGCACTAGGGTGGGAATCAAGTCCCAACACAACAATTCAATAAAATGTACATTGATTAACAAATTTCCATGACTTTTCCAAAGGTTTTATAGGTATATCATAATTTTCCAAAACATTTCCAGGGCTAGGAAACACATTTTCCAATATGGTAAACATATTAACACAATATTCCTTCAGAAAGTATTGCAATATATTGTATCAGTATGCTTCCCACACTTACTAAGCACCACTGAAACGCAATGACACTGTACTATATGCCAAGTAAACAGTCATTTCCCCAGGTCCGCATTTACTACAGATTTTGAATGCCAGTGGTCTGGTAAGGTAAAGACATCCAGCCATAATAGACGACTATGCCACAAAATGTCTGGTTTGTTATCCCTGGTTTATCTCAATTTGCCTAAAGGATGAGGAAATT
>OMKL01064051.1:0-12710 GCA_900302295.1 Parasudis fraserbrunneri | reverse complement strand
AATCAAGTCCCAACACAACAATTCAATAAAATGTACATTGATTAACAAATTTCCATGACTTTTCCAAAGGTTTATAGGTATATCATAATTTTCCAAAACATTTCCAGGGCTAGAAAACACATTTTCACTTTTCCAGTATTTTCATGACTGTGGGTACCCTGGAAGGTAAACATATTAATACAATATTCCTTCAGAAAGTATTGCAATATATTGTATCAGTATGTTTCCCACACTTACTAAGCACCACTGGAAAGCAATGACACTACTATATGCCAAGTAAACAGTCATTTCCCCGGGTCCGCATTTACCGGTACTACAGTATTTGAATGCCAGTGGTCCGGAAAGGTAAAGACATCCAGCCATAATAGACGACTACGCCACAAAATGTCTGGTTTGTTATCCCTGGTTTATCTCAATTTGCCTAAAGGATGAGGAAATTAAATTGCAATCCAATATCAGTCTATATTTCTTTTCTTTTTTTTTTAAATTATTTTTCAATGAGGAGTATATGTTTGTTGGACAGGGCTGGTGAGGAGTCCGTCTCCACCGGATCTGTATCCGGAGGTTCGGAGAGGATGAACTTTTGGAACTGACGGATACATCACCGTTCCGTTTCTCATTTAAAAACAAACCAACAGACAGCAATACTTCCATCTATTTTATCTCTGTTGTGATGGATCCGTGTGGCCGATCCCCAAGCTCTCATATCGCAGCCCTACCTTTAGCCTCCTCTGCTCAGCTTCTCTGAGAACATCCTCTCTGAATGGAGCGATGCTGGGAACTCCTGGATCCTTTTTCACTCGCTTGCTCACGCCTTTCTTCTTTGCTTCTTTTTTGAGTTTTCTGTTGTGCTCCCGTACCTGAATAAATGGTAAATGGGCTGCTTTTATATAGCGCTTTACAACTTATGCCACACATTCACCCATTCACTCACACACCCGACTGCGGAGGCAACCGTGCAAGGTGCCAACCTGCTCATCGTGAGCAGTTAGGGGTTAAGTGCCGGCCGCCGGGAGGAGCCGGGATCGAGCCGGGAACCTTAAGGTTACCAGACGACCGCTCTACCTCCTGAGACACAGACTCATTCCTCTCTCATCACACACAGACATACCGTCAAAACCAAAATGCAATGTTAATTCTATGTGAAACAATGTTACATACATAACAACCACTTGGTTTGTGTCTGAAACAGTGAGTGAAATATAGGCTAGCTATAATACTTAGGGGTGGCAGGATGAACTAGAGGTAGGGAGGTCAACTAATAACCGGAAGGTTGCTTGTTCGAGCCCCGGTACTGACGGGAGGGTGTTCAGGTTGCGACCCAGCAACTGGAGGGTGGTTACTTGGCTGGTAACATTATCCCATCTACGAACCCCTAAATGCCATTGAGCAAAACACTGAACCTCAAAACTGCTCCCGGGGCAGGAGCGCTGCATTGCAGGCGACCATGTGCTCTGACCTCTCTGGAGAAAGGCATGTGTGAGAACTGTGTATCTAGGAGGGACATGCGTTAAGACCATTTTCAACTGCCATGTTGACAAGGTAAATCTTCTAACGTTACGTTACATCCGATGGGTTTCAGGACTGACATTTAGCTAAGACGATCAATATATTGCTGTCACTTACCTTTTTCTGTATTTTATAACGTTTGGAACATGATACGCGCTTACTCGCTTTCTTTAACTCTGAAAGAAAAAAAGAACACTTTAACATATTACGTTAACTAGCTACAAGAAAAATACAATGTATCGCGCTGAATAGACTAGATACTCTTCTCGCGTGCTAGCTGTGTTGGCTAATTAAACGTTAGCTACATCATGTCATAATGACACGAGTCAGTTAACAGACATTGGCTCCTCTAGGCGACTATGCATACAGCACAAACCTATCAATGTCCAAATAAAAGGCTCATGAATTTGTATGAGCCAGTTAATAGTGATTTACTTACTTGGTCGTTTCATCGTGGAAATACAGGACTTGCAATGTGTCTGCCGTCTGGAATAGCTCAACACGTGCAAATGTAGAGATCTCTCGAGTTTTTCCGATATCCGCTTTCAAGAGCAGTCCGTTTTCGTAGCGCCACCTACTGAATTGGAGTATCATTGTGTAGTGCCCATGGAGCTGGGGAAGATAGTGGTGGTGATAAAAATAATTTTCATTTTCATAAAATGAAACATTTATAATACTGTCTGACTATTCATCTGAAATTATAATCCTGTATTGCTGCTGTGTGTAATCATCGTGGAATGGTCATTTGTGTTCAGCTCCAGTGATCTCTCACATCATGAATGACTTCCAAGAGGGGGCTCTTTATAACATTGCTTAAGTTTCTACAAATGTCCAAAAAAGACCCCCTTGCCTTTCATTTATCAAGACAAACTGACGTATTTTTTTCTGGTGTGCAAGGCTAGGATGCAACTGGGTTCTTTGGAAAGTAGGTCTTAGTCGATTCGATTTGGCCTTAGTCATCCAAGACTTCGTTAGTCGATAAGTAATTTTTTAATGCTTTCTTTTTATTTCCTGAAAAATAATATGCACATCTTTGGTAGGCCCGCTGTAAGCGTTAGATTTAAAGAGGTCATTCTGCATGACTGCATGTGGGAAACAACATTTTTATAGATTTGTCGATTAAATCAACTGATCGATTAGACAACAAATTCCATGACTATTACAGTGGTGACACACTGGACAACCTCTTGGCAACCTTTTTGAGCAACACTGGACAAGCAGATGTCTCAACAAGTTTGCACTGATCGTATGGCAACATCTTGTTGCCCAAATAAATTCTATTGTATATTTTCCCCTCTGTCTCACTTAATTTCCTGTTGACAAGCACATTGCCCTATCATGTTGCCCAAAAAGTTGCCCAGTGTATCGTCACCTTTAGTCGAGTTTCTTTAGTCAACGACAACCCTATCGGATAGTGTCGATTCTCATGTTTCTAACAATTTCATGAGCTGATCCAGGGCCAACAATAGGCATATGTGGAAATGTGCACAGATTACATTAGCCTCACAAACTGCATGTTATTGGAGAAACATTTCATGTGTGGTCGGAGGTTTGTAGGGAGGGGTCATAACCCCTAAAAGATAGCCATGCACCCTTTGTTGAACTTCAGAGGTGAAAGAGACAACCCCATTCCCCTTTGGCTGACATGTAAATGTTAAATGTACGTGAGACCGGGATTCAAATCCAGGTGTGTTACAGTCAGCAGTGCTGGAGGTCAAGGGGGGGTAAATTTAGCAGAGTGTCCTTGCCTGAAGCCAAGTAAGAAGCCTACTACCAGTGAAAATGTTGTTTTTGTTTTGGTTCCGTACACCAGCACAATGGATTTGAAATGGAACAATGACTATGTGGAGACTTTCAGCTTTGAGAGTATTAACATCCGCATAAAGTGAACTGTGTAGGAGTTGTGGCTGTTTTATAGTTCCATTTTAGGGGACCAAAAGTAATTGTACAAATTAACATGAACTTAAATAAAGTGGTCATATTTAATGTTTGGCTGAAAATCCTTTGCAATCAATGACCCTTAAGTGGTCATTTGTGAAATGCTTCCTGGTAACAAAGCAGAGACCAATACCCCTCAATACATTTGAATGGGACTTACTGGGATTTTAAGTCTACAGTGGACTCAAACACAGCATGGGATATGTAGTTGACTTTATTCTGGCCAGTACCTGAGGATTAAAATGTAAGTCATCACTTTTCTATCACTGTAAGTAAAAGTACAGATAGATGCAATTTCAGTGCCTTTTTCTGTGTCTATAGTTGTAGTTCCAAAGTATATCTCTTTATAGGCATTTTCGAATCTCTTTTGACAATTGTCTCAGGTTTCTTCATTGAGAGCTTATCCTTATACTTAGGGCACACGTGTTATGTGTTTTATTAGTAATGGAAATCAATAGAGACATCGGCCATGAAAAAGCCACTGAAATTGCACCTATCTGTGCTTTCACTTGTAATGACAGGAGGGTGATGATTTATTTTTACTTTGAACATAAAAACATGAAAATTAAATAAAAACTGTCAACAGGAATCAGTTTGAATGATTTTATTGCAATGTCCAGCAAGGCATACATGAAAAGATGAACTTGTGCATTACAAAAAAAATAAGTACAAAAACATAATCACATAGATCATAGTATCTATTTACAAGTCCATTATAAGGGCCATTTTAGTCAACCTCCTCAATGGTTGGTCCCTGGGAGTTGGTTGAGCTGGTTCGTGCCTCAGCTCCACAGCTGCCCGCAGGCATTCCTCCCTGATACAACTTGGTGATGATGGGGTTGCACACTTTCTCCAGCTCTTTCAGTTGGTGTTGGTACTCCTCTTTATCAGCCAACTGGTTGTTCTCCAGCCAGGCTACGGCCTGATCGCACTTCTCGATGACCTTCTTCTGGTCCTCCTCGCCGATTTTCCCCTTCAAGTTCTCATCCTGCACGCTGCTCTTCATGCTGAAGGCATAGGATTCCAGGGAGTTCTTGGCAGCGATCTTCTCTCTCTGCAACTCGTCCTCGGCTTTGTATTTGTCAGCATCCTGCACCATCCTCTCGATCTCTTCTTTGCTGAGCCGGCCCTTATCGTTGGTGATGGTGATTTTGTTCTCTTTGCCCGTGCTCTTGTCCGCTGCGGACACGTTCAAAATGCCGTTGGCGTCGATGTCAAAGGTCACCTCAATCTGAGGAACCCCTCTCGGGGCAGGTGGGATTCCTGAGAGCTCGAACTTGCCCAGCAGGTTGTTGTCCTTGGTCATGGCTCTTTCCCCTTCGTACACCTGGATCAGGACCCCGGGCTGGTTGTCGGAGTAAGTGCTGAAGGTCTGGGTTTGTTTAGTGGGGATGGTGGTGTTGCGTTTAATCAGGGCTGTCATGACCCCTCCGGCGGTCTCAATACCGAGGGACAGAGGGGCCACGTCCAGCAGCAACAGGTCCTGAACGTTCCCCGAGGTATCGCCTGTGAGAATAGCACCCTGGACGGCAGCACCGTAGGCCACGGCTTCATCTGGGTTGATGGTCTTGTTCAGCTCCCTGCCGTTGAAGAAATCCTGCAGGAGTTTCTGGATTTTGGGAATTCGGGTTGAGCCTCCAACCAGCACAATGTCATTGATCTGTGCCTTGTCCATTTTGGCATCCCTCAGAGCTTTCTCCACTGGCTCTAATGTTCCCCTGAAGAGGTCAGAGCACATCTCCTCAAAGCGAGCCCTGGTGATGGAGGTGTAGAAGTCGATGCCCTCAAACAGAGAATCGATCTCAATGCTGGCCTGGGAGCTGGAGGACAAGGTCCTCTTGGCCCTCTCACAAGCCGTGCGCAGCCTCCTCAAGGCTCTCTTGTTTTGGCTGATGTCCTTCTTGCATTTCCTCTTGAACTCCTCCACAAAGTGGTTGACCATGCGGTTGTCAAAGTCCTCTCCACCCAGGTGAGTGTCTCCAGCTGTGGCCTTCACTTCAAAGATACCGTCCTCAATTGTCAGAATGGACACATCAAAGGTGCCCCCGCCCAGGTCAAAGATCAGGACATTGTGTTCTCCTGACTTGCCTTTGTCCACACCATAAGCGATGGCAGCTGCCGTTGGCTCGTTGATTATCCTCAGTACGTTCAGCCCTGCACTTACACCTGCATCCTTAGTGGCCTGCCTCTGGGAGTCGTTGGAAGTAAGCTGGAACTGTGATGACTGCTTTGGACACCTTCTGCCCAAGGTAGGCCTCCGCAATCTCTTTCATCTTTACCAAGACCATGGAAGAGATCTCCTCCGGATAGAAGGATTTGTTCTCCCCCTTGTATTCCACCTCAACTTTGGGCTTTCCTCCATCGGTCACCACATTAAAGGGCCAATGCTTCATGTCGGACTGCACCACCGGCTCATCAAACTTTCGGCCAATCAGTCGCTTGGCATCAAACACAGTGTTGGTGGGGTTCATAGCCACCTGGTTCTTGGCTGCATCTCCAATGAGCCTCTCAGTGTCTGTAAAGGCCACATAGCTGGGGGTGGTCCTGTTGCCCTGGTCATTGGCGATGATTTCTACTTTTCCATGCTGGTAAACCCGCACACAGGAGTAGGTGGTGCCTAGGTCTGACTGAACTACATTAACTATCGGAGTTGGTCATTCACCGGAGCATACACAGGGCTGGTCAAATGTCTATTAAGCAGAAGCTGACAAGACACCAGTGAATGCATGCGTCAATAGTCTAGATTCGCACTCACTTGGTTTAGGTAGCATCATGTCCATGTCAAACAGGCAGGGTTCATTTTAAGGTTATGATTTCAGGCCTTTTAGTTAGCTGTAGAGTCAGCTTTAGCATAATTATATTACCCCTAGATTTGTATATGATTATTTTTCACAAGTCAGAGGCCTGGGTCGTAAGAATCATGCTTTGGCAAGGGTATACTACTATATTATACCATACTAGTGTGTGGGAGAGTGTAGGTCGGGTCAGTGCTGAGAGCAGGAATAGGGAGGTTGGGTCTAGGATCACTGTTCAGTCTTCTTGAGGTGCCATGGACATAACTCAATTAAACATCTGTCCTTCCCGATTACATCTAAACTCGGTACCTACGCATGTACTCACCTTAGTGTGTGGCACAAGGGATGATTACACCAGTGTATTGGCAACTAGTTCCTTCAACTCTAAAGCTTCTCAAGATGCCTTCCATTGAAAACAATGTAGATGTGGTTCTCGAAAACGGAACTGTTATACTACAAAGATATTTGTATCATAACATAGCTTTAAAGGTATTCGTTAGCATTTGCAGACCCTGCAATTAGTTTACAAAATACATTTACTATACATGCAATTCTAAGAGTTATTCTACAGTACCTTACGTAATAAGTCAAAACAAAATAATTTTGAGGCATTATGAATCAAACATAAACCTTGATTATATTTGTAAACAAAATTGCGGGCCATGACTTTGTAAATAACAGTGAAACAATAAATTTTCAGGTAGATTTCTAGCTTCAACCAGTGTTCCAGGGACCCAATTTTCCTCTGCAGTTTGTTCATTCAGTTATGAAAATATGTTTTTAATTTAAAAGTTTTCACTTCTCTGACTCTCCCAAAAGGAGTGCACCTTTAACTCTTGTATCATAGACACATTTTTTTTTTATTCTTTTTTTTTTTTACTTTGAATGCATTCTCTGTGGGAACTACAATAATTCATTTCTATACTACTTACAAACAAAACAAGCAGAAATATAGTATGTGTTAGGCTTCATAGAGTTTGGGTTAATTTCACCTATATGGACAATCTCTTTGGGACACCGGAAATTGAAAGAGCATTTGACATGACACAGCAGGCAGCAGGGAATTTTATTGGTGGATAGAAACAACAAGGAAGTTCCTCTTCCTCCAGAGAGAGAAATTGCCATTATTACATGTAGTAATAGGCTACACCATAATATTGATAGAAATAACAAAACAACTGAAAATAAGGGTAGAACAAGCAATATTTCCGGTCAATAAACATGATGCTGAACTGATGAATTCAAACAATGAATATGAACCTCTTTTTGTCACAGTGCTTAGATATGGATATTTACCTGACTTAACATTCCCAATAGCTGATTTAACGTCACACAAATAAAGTAAGACAAAAGGGTTAAAATAAAAAGTAATAATAAAAAAAACAACCAACAACATACAATTAAGATTGATTTTCATGACAGAATGTTCCGATAGATGGAATGCCATTTTATAGTCTTTTTGATGATGCTACATGTCGCTTGACTTTGGAAGGTATCATCAATAACAAATCTCTTAGCAAAAGGAAACTATTGAAAGCAGGGAATGAGGAATTTTGACATTGAAAGAACTTAAAAAACATTTATAATAAAGTTATATTCATTGTAAAAAAAAAAATACGATAACATTGATTTCGGCTAGGATGAAATGACAAAAAAGTATGGAAAAAGGTGTGTTTATGTTGATTGCTAAATTTGAAATTGTGCATGAGAAATAACAAAAAAAGATGGACAATTTATATATGATGCATCTGATCTCTTGGTTCTGGTCAGGAAAAATAGGAATTTTCTATATCATTAATGCTCAATAATTCTTACATCTCCACCAGTTTTAACACGACATGATGTTGTAGAAAAAAAAGCACATGGGACAGCTCCAGCAGTCTGTGTGGTCTTTCAGAGAGAGAGAGAGAGAGAAACAGAGAGAGAGAGAGAGCGAGAGAGACAGACATGAGGAACAATGAAGTCTTATTCAAATACGGAGTAATTATTTCCAAAAGAAAACTTCACAAATAATCTTGTTCATTGATAAACACTTCAATGGCCAAGCAGGTCATTTTGACTGTTTTTGAATTTAGAGATGTAACTGCGCTCCAGAAGAGTTTTGCCTGTGCTCTCTACTACAAGGCTTTTCTCAAAGTAGCTGGGTTTATACGGTTCCACTTATTCAATTGGTCTGAAATTTGATGTGAGCAGAGTTGAACATAATTAAATGAGCCTTGCATTTTGAAATGTGAGAAAAACTAGAAAGAAAAAGTCATGCCATCTATGGAGCATCTTCGGGATTTGTCTCTTGATGGCACCTGAATCTCATCTCTCTGGTATTCAGTCTGGACAGACTTGTTCATCTTCACAAATCACAACTGAGCAGTGTGATATACTGCTATAAAAATACAGTAACATTCAGAATGCATTCATTACTCATCTAGAGGATATATGTAGAGTATGCCCACCTCTTTCTCTGGCCATTAACAGTATCATCCCATTTACCTCTGAAATACATAGGAAGGTGAGGTCACAGTATACATCAGACCAGTGCATCCGGTTACTTTTGACTTTTTTCGTGGTCACGCCTACTTTTGGTGGAAAAACCAGACTTCATTCCTATAGATCGCTATTATATTTGGCCTATATACATATATATATATGTCAGAGGGACACTTACATTGTTCAAAACGTTTGTTTTGTTAATGCATCTAGTTATGTAAAGCAATTGCTTTCCAACACTGTTTGTGCTATTTTGA
The DNA here is from genome assembly GCA_900302295.1 of Parasudis fraserbrunneri. Taxonomy (NCBI): domain Eukaryota; kingdom Metazoa; phylum Chordata; class Actinopteri; order Aulopiformes; family Chlorophthalmidae; genus Parasudis; species Parasudis fraserbrunneri. The sequence continues at coordinate 3,727 of OMKL01064051.1, read as the reverse complement.
AGTTATGTTTGATCTGTCTTCAGGCATGTTATTTACCCATTCAGCTGCAGATTTCCCCATTTCCCTACCTGGACATTTAATATTATACTTATGAATATCTGGGTGACCTAACATTATGAGGTAATTACTATTTCTGGGACTTGATATACATGTGTTTTATTTGTCCCAAAGTTGTGAACAAATGCCGCCTACCCTATTTACTCCCCAAGTAACCCCCGCCCCCCCCAAAAAAGGTGCTGATGATATGACGCCGGTCTGATGTATACCCGTCGCCCTCAGAAGCACATCATTCATGTGTCATGTATGCATGGATGTGTCACAGGCATGATGCATTCACACAAGAGTAATGACTGCATTCTGAATTTCAATTAATGTAAATCTGTAAAAATGAACCAAAATAGGAAAAACTCACTATTGTAATTACAGATTGTTTTTCACCATCTTAGTTTTCATTTTTTTGTTTTCTATGTAAGTGAATTAGCTATCTGCTCACTGAAATACCAGTACAAAGAAAAAAATAATGGTGCCAAAAAAAAAGCACGAAATTGTCCAGACCCACGGCGCAACTACGGGCAGGCTTTTGTGTTGTTAATATTTCGCAAGTGAAAGCGGGATGCCATTTGAGGTGATGATTTAGGGAGATGCAGCGAAAGGCATCGCTAGAAGCACCTACATAACTTAAGCATGCGTCCTACATAACGTCCCACAAAACATCTACGTATGGGTGAGCGAGTGACTGCAATTTGCCACATAGCCCACGGTGGCAGTCCTGCGTGCCACGGAGAGAAAAAAGATAATACACATATATTACACTTCATCACATGGGTACAATTAAAAAAAACATATATTTTCACTTGTCATTTTCATAATTTCGATCTTCAAATTGCTACTCCTGAATGAAGTTCTTAGTGGTCAATGCAGCTCTCATGAGCACCTCCTGGTTTTGCCATTTTAAAACGTCTGCGAAAGGAGCGAATGGGTAGTAGGAGGAACGCATCAGTTATCCATTTCTACCATGTGTCATTTCCGGACATAGAACTGAATTCTGCTAAGCGTGTCCGTAGGATTGTTATAGGTCTGCATATGAATTCATCAGTTGCTTTGAGCCAAAATGCTCCCGTCTCTACAGTATGCCACACACGTTAGAAATGGAGGACATTCAGAGAGGTGAGGCTTAAAGATGCACTAAGATTTTGATTATTTGAACGTAGACTCGACCACACACAATTTTGCGGAATAAGCACATGATTTAGTGGTTGAGTCTATATGGGCCTCATTGCTGGACCGTGTCGACTGAGGACCATGTCGACTGACTCAACCACTAAGTTATGTGCTTATTCAACTAAATTGTGCGTGAGGTTGAGTCTACATGGTCCTCCTTCAAATAATCCAAATCTCAAATAACTGAAATCTTAGTTAGCGCACCTTTATGTTCCATTGCAAGAATTGTTTTTCCTAGACAGAGACTAAGAATTTGAGTTTTGACAGGATCTAACTGTTATTGTTTTCTTTGCAGGTAAGGGTAAGTCTTAGTCCATGTCTGGGAAGGAATTATTTAAAAAAATAAAATAAAATTCAGCTTAAAGCAATATTTCACTTTAGTAGAACTTGGCAAATCTACACGTAAGCTAGGGACCACTGCTGTTCCTTTTGTCAGCTGTCAGCACCACCATTCCTCCCAGGTGTCAGGCTGCTCAATCACTTCCATTCATTTTGGGGACCTTGTCTAAATATCATACTTCTGAAGTGTAAACAAACTACTACTTTACAGATTTCAATAAAACAGATAATTCTGAGTCAAAAGGTACATGTTTGTTTTGGCATTTGATGTGTCTTTACCAATTTATTACCTTTTATGAAAGGAGATCCGGTAAATTTGTTGTAAGATTGAGTGTGCTGTGTATCTTTCCCTTGCACAGAATGTTTGGGGAGTGGATACCCATGGTTATGTGCTGCCTTGATGGAAGAAAGATTCTAAACATTCAGTGAAAAGATGACTGTTGGTCAAACTACACCTCAAGTGAGAAATAGTTTGTTTACTGATAATTAAAAAAGTAGAAGATTAGCTCATAAAAACAAATACCTTTGACACAGAAAAATATATTACATAGAATAATATTTCTGTATAGTCTGTTTATACTTCAGAGTTATGATATTCAGACGAGGTCCACAAAATCAATGGAAATGAATGAGGAGCCTGTCACCTGGGAGGAATGGTGGTGGTGATGGCGCAGGAAAGGGATAACAGTGGTCGCTAGCTTACTTGTAGGTACACTTAGATAGAGGCAAGACTGCTGAATTTGGAAAAGTTCTACTAAAGTGAAATATCCCTTTTCAGGAATTTCAATATGAAAAATACTGATGATGAAGGTCTAGGCCGGGCACGTGTCACATAATAATTTGTTGTAAGCAAAACTAAAACAGAGTATGACAGGACAGCGTGCAAGCTTGCCATGCAGCCAATGATTAGTACAATACGACAAGGTGCGGGAGAATTAGTACAAATATTTATAAGAGCTGTAATGGATGCTCTATTTATTCCCTATAAAACAATAGTTCACATACCTGTACACGGTAGTTCAATCTGTTATTCAGCTAGTCTGATGTTAGTGCATTGAGAAACTTCTGCAAACCACATTTTCTGAGAATTCTGTGTTGCAAATAATAGTAACATAGTAGTACACTCAATAAAATGAATTAAAAATGTGCAATTTGCTTCTTACCCAATATGTTTCCCTGTGAGCTAGAACATATGGGTATTAACAAAATTGTCTTGCAGAATTTCTTCCTTTTGCAGTGGTCCAAAGCAAGTAAATACAAGTACACAAAATCACTGCAACACAGCTTCAAGAATTTGCAATGTTTTGCTCTGTGGAATCATTTGCCCACATGTACAAGCAGAAATAAATAATCAGCCCACAATGTGTAAGACACATTTCTGAACTAATTACCCAACATGTCAGAACTATTTACTGCTATGATAGTGGATTGCAGCCAGTTCTCTATGGTGTATATTTACTCCAGATCTTTAGATACAGATGAATCTGTGAACTATCGCCTTTAGTCTTTTGACAGTGCCCATGCAACCACCTATGGTCTCCAGAAAAGCTTTGAGTTAGGATAGCAATAATAAAACAAACTTACTTCATTCATACCTATAAAAAGAAGAGAGAATAAACATGATCAGAAACACTCACAAACACACAATATTCTGTGCATCTCTACGGTAACACATTATCGCCAACACACACATTTTAGACATCATTATTCTACTTTATTCACATTATGTTACAATCATGAATATATGACACTCATGGGAGAAAGACTGGACATATCATACAATTTTCTGAAAGTAGTGATTAGAGATCCAAATCCTCATGATACAATCACAACTACAGAAAGTGTTCTCCTTATTTTACAGTTAGAAAACAAATACACAAAGGGCAATGGGAGTCACAGAGAAATGTTTGAAGCGCGTGTCCTGGCATATAGTAGAAGAACCTACTCTTAACCCCAAGGTAAAATGAACGACTCTACAATGATATACAGTAGGGGAGAGAGAGAATGAGAGAGAAACAGAGAACGAGAGAGAGGCAGAGGAAGATGGAGCGTGAGGGAGATGGGACAGGAAGAGTCGGGAGAGAGGGGTGAGAAAGGCAGAAAACAGTCAATTCCATATCCCAAATATAACCCCCACCTCCCCATCTCCCTCAGTAGCCCTAGTGCC
>OMKL01064050.1:3697-14796 GCA_900302295.1 Parasudis fraserbrunneri | reverse complement strand
AAGTAGCTAAGTTCTGCTGTCACCTGTCATTCAAACGCACATACACACATGCACATGCGCGCACACACACACACACACACACACACACACACACACACACACATTCTCATGAACCTGTTCCTTGCAGGCTTGATAATCGATGCCTTCGGGGAGCTTCGTGACCAGCAGGAGCAGGTGAAAGAGGATATGGAGGTGAGATGAGAAACTTTCTCTCACTGACACACGCCGCAGTACAAAAACTCTCTCTCTCTTTCACACACACACATACACACAAACACACACACACAAACACACAGCTCCAACAATCACACAGAATATGTTTCGAGTCCACATCCATCTCTATTGCCTGTAGCCAGTACCATAACTAATACATAAGAAATGTAGATACATAAGCCATATTGAGTATGCTATGAATCAAATTTCGAGTCGGAGGTTATATTCTATTAGCTCTTATAGATGATGAATCAGATTTCCTCAGGTCATATGTAATGCTACAGCCAACATAAGCCAATGTTAATACTTCCCTGTGTTTGTTTTGCCTCTTGGGACCAATAAAACCATATTTAGCCAATTACCGCTTATCACCAACAGATGTCGCCAAAACAAGAAAGATGAGGATCTTGCAGATTACCACTTTAACTTGAGGTCTGTAGCTAACATAGCATGAGCTCAAGTGTAATTATATCTGAGACATAGAGGAAGTGAGACGGTGCTCTCACTGGCTACGTCCGTCACCAGCTCTGGAGTGGGATGTTAACTTGCTTATACCAGTAAAAGTAGAGGAGGCTTATGCTGAGGGTCTTAGAAACATATTGACGTTTTAAACTTGGAATGTCAAATTCATCTGATCTTTAAAAAAAAAAAATTTTAGAGTTCCCTTCCTATATTTTAACCTCTTTGATTATATCCCTGAATGACAGTGGATTCACCCCGACCGCCGCAGCAGATCCTATGTTTGATAACTCGATTAGCTGTCATTTGAGTCTTTTCAGATTTGAAGTGCACATTCATGACCCCTAGAAGAAGTCCTATTTTCCCTACTCCCACAAACCTGTTCTCCTGATTCAGACCAAACTTGCTGGTTGGAATCTGGGGACTAACATCTTCAAATGAGTCATTTAGATCATTAATAGGCCAAACTCTATGACCACCAGATCCAATAAAATTTCGGAAAAACACATGGTAAACAGGAAATGATTCGTTACTTGTGAAGGCACTGTTCGATTTCCACCAAACCTGACAAATATGTTTGCTTAAGGAGGCCTGTGAAGTTCTTTGTCATCTGGCCTTAAGGTGGCGCTATTCTCATAAAACTAAAAACATTAACTACTCCTCAACGGCAGGGATTAGAGACATGGTCAAAAGGTGGACTGAGAATTCGGGCCGTTCAGGGATATACCCGCTGTCGGCCACCGACAGCACATGTCTAGTTAAAGATTGTATTAATTATTCAATGTGTGTGCACATGTTAGAATAGGTGGATTGAAGAGTGCATTGTGGGAGCCAGCGTCGGGTATAAGCCTATCACGGGCCCTAATGAGGGGACAGTCTTATCATTGATCTGGTCTTATATTATCTACAATCACTCACTTTTGCATTTCTGTTAAAGGGTAAGATTTTATCCTACTTATCAGTGATGTTGTCGATTAGATAATAATGTAAAGAGCAATGGAGACATGTTTTCATTCTTCAGTTGATTGACTGAGCTCTTGAGACAAGGACTGTAACACTAGACAACAGGTAAATATGAGTTTTTAATCGTATTTGCTGTGTTTTGTGACTGTAAAAGGTTTGTTTACATTGGTAATGTTTGTAAACACTGGAGAACGTTTCAAAAAGCTTATTTTCCATCTAGAGATGAAACTCTTTACTTTAAGAATACATGTGTATAAACCCCACACTGATACAGGATTGGGGATTTAAACTACGGCTAAATGTACTACAGGTTTACTTCTGGGGTTGTTTACTATGTGTTGACATCTCCTCCATCTGCCTCTCACATCCCTCTGCAGACCAAATGTTTTATCTGTGGAATAGGGAACGACTACTTTGACACAGTCCCCCATGGCTTTGAGACCCACACTCTGCAGGAGCACAACCTGGCGAACTATCTGTGAGTGGACTTTTCCATGTTCTCCGGTTTTATCTGATGACCTAATGACCGTGATTACCCAGTGTCACTCCATAGCAGCCGTATAGGTAGACTGCCTCGAAAATCAAGACTCTTTGTGCCGTCAACATGTCATTAATATGGGCGAGCCTTCATCATTGTCATGCTGTCACCCGTCACAGCAAAATAAATAGAATGATTTGCTCCATAACAGATTGACATTTAAAAAAAACAGAGGAAGCTTGTTTTGACTACCCAGCAGATTTTGATAGAATATGACATTGAATGTAATTTCACAGACAGCGCTGCATAGGTGGATAAGCTTATGTGCTGATAGCTTTACTCATCTGGTTGCTCGCTCATATATAAAGTAATTGCTCATGATGAGTTTGGCATTTATTTCGTTACTGTGTTTGTATTTGAAACATGTTATTAAATTCACTGTTGTGAATGTCATTATTAAAGCAATGTTTGATTCCTACCTCCCACTGTCAGTCCTCACCACAGTTTTATCATACCGACATGGACCATCAACCATTTCATTATTCAGTTCACTCTTAATTGCTATGCACATCTCATCGCTGAACATGATAATTATAATTTTATGATGAGGTCATGCCATCAAACGGTTGCAAGTTAACAGCGTTGAAGCCGACCCTTGTCTTGTCCGTCAAAACTACACAAAAGGTGATGTTACATATAGTTGAGGGTAATCAGCAAACAGCTCAGGTGTTAGTGTATTTCTTGCTGTATTCTTAGGGAATCGTCTAAATATCCTATTCTATAAACATGGTATCATACACTGCATGTCTTCTAGCCTTTTATTTTCTCTTTGTTGGATCCATGTGTGCGAGTGGGAGTTGCTAGATCTGTCTCTCAGCTTGTTTTTCGTGTTGGACAGGTTCTTTGTGATGTACCTTATTAACAAGGATGAAACGGAACACACGGGACAGGTGAGATGTTTTATTTTTCTTCTATGCATCAAGGATTTGGATTGGATTGGATTCATTCCAATTCCAATGCTAATTGTGTTGACTTCCCATGATTCTGGTACCTGATGATTCCCTTAACTATGAGATTTTCCAATGCCAATGAAACCCCTTTCAAGTAGGAAAGCTAGCAAAAAAAAAAGATCCATTTGTTCTGTCAAAAAAGTAATAACATTCAGCCATGCATCCTTTACAATAATGGAAGCTTAGCTTATAAATGACAAATGTAATTAATTTTCCATAGATTGTCTCTAGACTGTTGCAAGGAGCAAACACCACATGTGCATTCAATTAAGCAGTAAAATTTTCACCTGAGCAATCCAGTGCAGCGACAACAACAGCATATCTCTCTCTCTCTCTCTCTCTCTCTCTCTCACACTCACTCAGATCACTGTGATCACACTTTGCATAATGGATGGGGAATAGGCTATACCCAAATGTATGCTGCGTCGACAAAAAGCAATAATGCATTCCCTTTGGCTTTTAGATTGGAATAATTTGGATTCATTTTGTGTCACAATGCATCTTTATCCTGTTTGAGGAATCTAGTCTTGTATTCCCATCAGCCTGAGAGCTATTTGGAGCCAATTCCAAAATTGAAATGGGTCTTGGGACCAAGGTTGTTATAGTTAACTAAAACTAATCTAAAAACTAAAACTAGGTGTGAAAAAACTTGGTTGGTTAACTGAAATAATAAAAAAAAACAAAGGAAAAAAAAACACATAAGAAAAAAAAAACGAAAACTAAACTGAAGCTATATTGTGTACTTACAAAACGTAACTATATACAAAAAAACATATATACAGAAAATGTCTTTAGTTTTGTCTTTGTCAGTTTGGTCAAATTTGTCAACACAGCAAGCATGAGGAGGCATTGGTGCATATGTTCATTGAGACTGGGATGTCTACATGACTGAGTCAACTGCCTTCACAAAGTGATGTGCTTGTATTACACAATACCTTTAAATCTTGCCCCAGACAAATCCCCCCCCATGCTATAATAAAAACAAAAAGCAACTCAAACTAATGCTGAAACTGATAAAAAAACTAATCATTTTTAAACGATAAAAACTAAACTGAAACTAGCAAACCCACTCTGGAAAATAACTGAAACTAAACAGATTTCTGTGAGTATAATCCCTACTCATTATAACAGAGTGGATTTCTCATGTTTAAATCAAAACACAATGTCTCCAATGGGATAAACAGACACAATTTCAAATTTGATTCACGCTCTCTGTGGACAGATTGGCTATTCTGATTGAACCAGTGAGCCGGCGATCAACATGGATAAAGCACAGTAATGATTCCAAAATGCTATTCCCGATCTCTTGACCTTGCCAGGAATCCTACGTGTGGAAGATGTACCAGGAGCGCTGCTGGGAATTCTTCCCCGTGGGTGACTGTTTCCGTAAGCAATATGAGGATCAGTTGGGATGAGGGGGGAATCTGAGACGCCATCTTGATCGATGCCCTTGGACTTGTCGAATCACCTTGACCGGTGTGTGTGCTCACTGTATCGACTGTGGACTTGGATGTGTTTTTCCTTACTACTGCTTTATATGTTTATTGGAGCACAATGTCTTATTTACTATGCTTGTTAATGTTTTTTTTATATATATATATTGAATCAAAATATGCTGAAGAAAAAAAAAGCTATGAAGATTAAGACTGCTTTCAGTCATTTTTTGTTCAACAGGTTAATGTACTCTTGTTGAAATTTCCTCAGACATTTCCCATCTTATTAGTTGACTTGACCACCAGTCGACTTGCTATAGTGTTGTAAGTTATTATCTTCATGGAGTGAAATAAACCCATTTTGAAATACAATGGAATGATCCCTCACAGCCCATTATATACTGTACCTGTTTTTGTTAAGAGTACCAGACAGTAAGTCTAGACCAAAGTGTTGTCATGTTTTCACAGCCCAGTGGTGCATCGTTTCATTTGCAGCATCTCATCCCTGTCCACTGTTTCATCTCGATAAACACTGTCACGTGTTATTTTCACCTTCCTCTCCTTCCTTCCTCAGGGCTCGTCTCTCCTCTCTTCCCTTCCTCCGGGCTCTCCTCCCTCCTTTTCCTGTGTGCTCTTCTCTCCAGGCCCCATGTCTTCCACCCGTCAATGCTTCCCTTATGTCCCTCTCTTCCTCTCCTCTTTCCCTCTCTCCTATTCCTCTCATCTCCTCTGTTCTCTTCACCTCTCCTGTGTCTGTCTCGCCTCTCCTTCTCCCTCAGCTCTTCCCGTTATAGGCATGTTTCTCTCCATGCTAAAACATGCATGTCTCTCTCTCTCAATCTCAGTCAACTCAAATGGATCGCCGTGTCTTAGCAATGTGACGGACCACTGCCTCAGACGGTCCAGCGACTTGTCAGGGAGTCTCAGGGCGTGACTCATTGATTTCAGGAGCGTAGCGAGATCCTTTAAACCATTAAAATGTGTGTGTGTGTGTGTGTGTGTGTGTGTGCGCATGTGTACGCACACATGCATGGGTGTGTGTAGAGTTACCCGGTAAGTGGCAGGGAGACAGGCATCTGAGTGCCACCTACAGATATTGTCCTCATTATACAGAGGTCGAAGCCCGGGACTGAGTATTAGTCAGGCTCTGCTTTGATACGGATGGTAGGAGCCAGCTAGCTGTGTGTTTTCATGTTGCTTTTTTTGTTGCAGCCTGCTGATAGAACAGAGAAGGGCTTTATTTTCAGACGTGACATTGGGAACTCTTCTGAGCCGCTCTCTTGAGTCCTGGATAACGTTGGCTGCCCAAACAGGAAAAGCTCAGCGTTAAGTGGTCATTACAGTAATTGAAATCAGGCTATTTTAGTGGAATGTGAATACGTTTAGGCAGATCAGGTAGAAATGAATGGGGCCATCAAAAGATGGTCTTTAAGAGGTTTGTTGTGGCAAAATGGTGCATTACTGTATATTCCATTAGGTTTCAATGAACCATGCAAACCTCTACAAAGTCCTCACTACTATGTATGTTAAGAACCATAGGTGGTTCCATATTGAAGCTACAGCATTGGTTCAGTGGTTTACAAATGATTCAGCGCTGTATAGCCAACTCAAGGTTCTTGTCTATGAAGAACCACTGCTTGTAGGTTCTACTTTTGGTTTCATATGTGTCATTATTGATTCTGAAACTGAGAATGCCACCGATGGTCAAGGTTTGAACCTTGCTTGAACTCACATTCAACTATCAGAGATAGTTGAAAAGGTGTTGGTTTAATACAAAATGATGGTACAGAATGTATGGATAACAGGAATGAATAATGAAATGAGAAATCTTTGGCGTGGGCCCCATTGCTGAGGAGGCGCATGATCATATTCTGCCCTGCAGATGGCAGGGGCCTCTGGAGCGATCATATCATATGCTAGGTATGGCAGGGCCCTCCGGAGCCCGCCCCCTTCAGGAAAATGCGGCCAACCTTGGTGGAGATTGAAGGCCTTAGGGTGGTGCCAGGGTGGTATTATTGGGTGACCTGCCTGAAACAAGCACAAGACGACACACTATTGTTGACTGAGACTAAATGTAGTGCAGCAGAATTGGTAGGGGTTAATCAGAGGGAGGAGATGAAAGGGTGCAAGAGGAGCATGTGATTAGTTAAGAATGACATGGTGGCGGAGAGAGGGTCAGACTCTCAGTTGAACCTTTTGTGTTTAACTCCCATTTGTTGTCTCCACCATACCATCATCGTTTGGTTGAATATGTTTCAGTATGAAGACAGAAAGAACTTAAGTTTGTTTCTCAGATGGTGCTGTGTGAATATGGTTACACCAAAAGCATTTGACCTGTGGTTACAAGCAAACACTTCAGTATTTGTTACTGTTGAACACCTTTCTTTCTTAACATACCGAGAAGAGCATCTCCCAACATGGCTTTGGTGAATTTCCATAAACATGATGAAAGCAACCAACCTCAGAGACTTAAGTAACATAGGGGAAAGGTTGCAAGACCCTTTGTCCAGCGAGCGAGGAATATGAAAACACTCTCTCATCAAAAACCGATTCCTTCTGGAAATGAATCCTATTCCAGTATGTATGAAAATCAATCATACCAACACAGCACACAGACACCCAACCCGTTTCTACTGTTCTCTCACTCCACAGATGCTACAACCAGACATACTGCTCAAGCTGATTACTGTACATTACGAGAACACCATGTCCTGACTCTGGGAATCACATCTCTTAAAACCCAACCCAAATAAAGCACGCTGACAAAAAGCTTGATCAAAAGGTATCCTGGGCAAGATGAGTTTTTGCCTGTGTCCCATCTTCTCTAAGTCCTTTAGTCCTTGACAGTCCTTATCCAGATGTTTATACTGGAGGTCTGGATTTGGTTTGGGCTCTGGAGCACATCTCAATGGCTGACTTTACACTGCTAGTGCAAAATCTGATATTTCTCCACCAATGTGACTCAGAAATTAGAGATCATTACTCTCTAAGCGTAATCTGACTGACTATGTCAAATAGTTTACGATTGGACTACATAGATCTGCGGCTGCGGTGGCAGTGGTGTTGGAGTCTAACGGGCCATGAGATCTGCCTCATTACTGCAGCTAATAGAGATGTGTGGACAGCAGTACGACCCAGACTATTTGATACAGCTGTGGTTAAAAAAAACAAAAAAAACACTCATTACTTACAGTATTTCAGCACCAACTCCCAGCCAGGCAGGCAGTCATGTTAAAATAATATTTTAGACATGCATTAAAACAGTCTTAGACATGCATTGAAACAGTCTTTTAGACATGCATTGAAACAGTCTTTTAGACATGCATTGAAACAGTCTTTTAGACATGCGTTGAAACAGTCTTTTAGACATGCGTTGAAACAGTCTTTTAGACATGCATTGAAACAGTCTTTAGACATGCGTTGAAACAGTCTTTTAGACATGCATTGAAACAGTCTTAGACATGCGTTGAAACAGTCTTTTAGACATGCATTGAAACAGTCTTTTAGACATGCATTGAAACAGTCTTAGACATGCGTTGAAACAGTCTTTTAGACATGCATTGAAACAGTCTTTTAGACATACATTGAAACAGTCTTTTAGACATGCATTGAAACAGTCTTTTAGACATGCATTGAAACAGTTTTTTAGACATGCATTGAAACAGTCTTTTAGACATGCGTTGAAACAGTGTTTTAGACATGCGTTGAAACAGACTTTTTTCAGATATGTTTTCTGAGGTTGATAGGGCATGTCGGACACCAAAGATGGCCACTGAATTTACAATAGAACCTGTTGACATTTAAGTGAGTCCATGAGTCTTTGGAACATATTTATTAGGTTTTTTTTGCGAAGAAAATAGTCTAAATCAAATTTTTCATTATTTTCCAGCAACTCTCTCTGCCCTTGTATTCGCCTTATTCACTTTGCCGTATTAATTGTTTAGTTTGATGCAATGTGAGGTATGGATGCGGAAGTGCCCGTTCACTTCAATGTTAAAACCCACCAAAATAGTCAAAACAACGGGCAGAATCGGAATTACAAGCTCATGATGATATGACTCAGATTGTTTTTCACCACCGTAGTTTTCGTGTTTTGAAATACATAGTCATCAGCTCACTGAAATGGCGTTGAATGAATTATTCCCTTCTCTGCCTGGCTACCCCACACCCAATAGACTTCTCATGTGTGTTGTCGTTTTTCTGCCCAAATAAAGGAGGCCGGTTCCCTCAGCATGGGAAAATGAATGTGTTATTAATATCTTTTCTCGATTTCTCTCTCTGATAAGGCAGGGGATTGAAGCAGCAGTTTAAAAACAAAAGAAGGAAAAATTGCTTGCCAAAACTAGCTTAGCATTGCAGCTCAGGTCCCCTGACGTCACTAGTCTCGGTGCATTCTCATGGTGAGGATGTAACAAAATGGCAAGATCCACTCTTAAAAATAGGCTAGTTAGCAATACATATAATCCTCCTGTAAAACATCACTTTACCTCTTATCCCAAATGCAGTATAAAGGACAAAATTATTGTTCATTTTCGCCATCAGCAGGGGGAAAAAGACACAGGGGCTTTGTGTTTTTTTTGTTTTGTTTTTTCAAAATGACGACAACACTTGGTCTATAGTAAAAAAACAAAACAACAACAAAAATTATTTAATTGATTAATTGAAGCTAATTAATTGCTTGTGTGTCCCTTGTGACATCACAAAAGACAATAATTCTGAACAGCTTGTTGAGGTTCGTTAATCTGAAGACTTCTTACCCTGGCCAAACAGCAAGGAGTACCTATGTAATGTTCCCTCTGTGCCTAAATAACATTTCAGACTGCCAAATCCATACAAAGACAAGGCAAAACCCATCTTCCAGGTTAACTGAGCTGTTAGCAGGGTCTGTGAATGTATTTACAGCAGCAGAAATGCATGCATTTTCATGTATATCATAAAAAGTACTTTCCAAGGTCACTGCTGCTACTACGGATAATAACACATATTTCACTGTATTCATCTGTAGCTGGCCTTCATGTATTCAGTGTTGAGGAGTTGTTAAGCACACAATATACATTTTACAGTAGTTAGATGGTAATTTACATAACTACATACTTTGGGTCATATGATTTAGATAATAAATTACAAACTAGATATTTCCTTAGAGATGTAGCATTCCCCTGACTCCACCTCCATAACTGGTCCCTGTCCTCTCCTTCAAACACACCCTGAGGCTGGGGTTTTGTCTGCCCTGGTCCCTAAATCGAAAACACCCACACATTACTCTGTCTATGTAACTATATGAGATTTCACTCTCAGATTCTGATCATTTTTCCGCAAAATAGTTTTGATGTAGTTGAAGACAAAGTTTGACAAACTACATTATTATTATTTAGTAGTTGAGATTTAGTTGAACATCTTTTCGTTATGAAGTAGTTAGTCGTCTGGTAGACTATAGTTGTAGAGCGGTTTCCCCGACACTGCTGGTACAGGTATTACCACATCACAGCCATGGTACATTGCTACAGTGGCACTCTGTGTTTCATCTGTGCAGTACACACACAGAGAGCTTTAACACAGAGAGCTTAACCCTATTGTCATTTCACACATTTATTCTGAGCAGACATCAAACATAACATATTGAGTTGACTTTGAATAGTGATGAAAAACTTCTAAGAGCTGCCGCATGGCATGACCATATGTCACTGAGGCTTATTGGTGTCACGCAATCCATTAGTAACCCCCAGTGACGCAGATTAATAATATAGAATAATATGACATATAGGCTAATGTAACTGATTGAGCTAGCCACTTGATTCTCAGCTTTCTATGGGAAATCAATCAAATATAGATCCATGGACCCTGGCCCTAAGGTCTGCATTATAAGAAGACACTGAGATAATGTATGTGTGGCCAACCATTAGGATTAAGAAATGGAGGCATTATGCATGGGCAGATGGCTTTAGATGGCCAGACAACAGCTGTGTGTGTGCATGGAGGGTAAGTAAAATTATTTTGCATATATGGTTGGATCACTCTGAACATTGTTTGTAATACTTCCTTTTATCTAGGATATATTTATTTTTCAACCAAAGACATCATATGAAAACCTGTGACCTGAGTTGTAAATGAATAAAAGATGACAAAGGGAAAGAAAATGAGAGTGAATGCAGCTGTAGCCTAGTCTACGTTTTCTCCGACCTGAGGCCAGAAGTGTCCTGAATAAACGATGAGAAGTGACTCCCATTGTAACCACCTCCATTATTCCTGCTCTCTGGTTTCAGCTGGGAACCGTAGCCTGACTCAGACTATACCCATTCGGCTCATTGTATTAAATCCAGTCTTGATATTAATGTGTATTATTATTTGGACCCAAATGTTTTATCCTTTTGTGTCAATAAAATAACTAACTAACTGGAGGACCACTTACACACACTTTACAAGACTCTTTTTTTAATCCTATTTATTATGAACATGCTTACATACATATGTGTATATTATGTGTGTATATATTTATGTGCATATGTATATATATATATATATATATATATATATAAATTCGAT
>OMKL01064040.1:0-20347 GCA_900302295.1 Parasudis fraserbrunneri | reverse complement strand
CCCTTTTAAAAACAAACCACAAAAACAAAAAGTGAGATGTAAAAATGGATAAAAGTGAATTTTCTCCACTGCAGACATTTAAACTTGTGCATCTCAGATCCCACTTCACTCTTCTAACAGTTTATTCCCCACTGGAATAAGGACTCAGGACTCACACCGACACCTGTACTCAATCACTTGAGTCCGTTTAGTGATTATTGTCCGTCTTGCTAATCGTTAAGTCTAATGTGATGAGGATGTCTGTTGCTCATGCTGCTGAACTGAGCTTGCCGACCACGCTGAACCAAAAGCAAATTCCTTAAATCATTTAATTACATTAAATTAAGTTAAGTTAACTTGACGAGTTTGTTGTTGCTCAGTATAGGCCTCTATCACTAAGATCTAATACTGTGTAGGTAGTTATTTGGCCTACCATTTATTTGTAGGCGTGTGGATTGTTTAGGATGCAGAAATAAAGAAGCCACCTGTGTCATCCTCAGTCAACCCTGGACACTGCTACAGATGACTGGGGCATTAAGGTGGAGCGGGTGGAGATCAAGGACGTTAAACTGCCCGTTCAACTGCAGAGGGCCATGGCAGCAGAGGCTGAGGCTACCCGTGAGGCCAGGGCTAAGGTATTTTCTCTTCTCTTCTCTTCTCTTCTCTTCTCTCTCTCTCTGAGATCCATTCATACCTCAGTGAGATCTCTGCCCATTTCCATATTAAGAGGTACTTTGACTTGCCTGAAATGTCTCTCAAAAGTCATCAAAGCACTCACGCTCATATGTTTTCAGAATGGTAAAGTGATGTCACACTCATGTTTTCAGAATGGTAAAATGATGTCATGCTCATGTTTTCAGAATGGTAAAATGATGTCATGCTCATGTTTTCAGAATGGTAAAATGATGTCATGCTCATGTTTTCAGAATGGTGAAGTGATGTCACGCTCATGTTTTCAGAGGTGGTTAAGTGATGTCACGCTCATGTTTTCAGAGGTGGTTAAGTGATTACCAAGTGATAATCTCATGATGACTTAGATGTCTTTGGCTATATCCTAGCGACCACAGATCAGCCATAGCAATACATAGGAAACACTGACAAACTCTAGAGATGTTTCTGTCGATAGAATGATTTCAGCTAGAGCATAGCCCAACAATAGATCAAGTGACTGGGTTACTTACACAAATTATTAGGGAGTATTTTTTCTTTTTTTTCAAATTCTTTTTGAAGTAACTTAGTTTGCAATATGCACGCGCAACAAGGGGTCTAGAATAGGAGCGTGTGATCTGGGTCATGTGTGCATGTCACACGCTCGGTACGTGAGAGTTGGCAGCCCCGCGTTACTCTAATTGGATCTCATCTATTCATTGAATCTGCTGTTCAGAGAGCTGCCTTTGATTAATTTCCTTAATCATCCGCTCTCTGTTTTCTTCTCTCGGTGAAGTTCACTTGATGTGTGCCTGCTGTGGAAATCCCTCTTCTCTCTCTCATCTTCTCTCTCTCTCTCTCTCTCTCTCTCTCTCTCTCTCTGAAGGTGATAGCTGCAGAGGGAGAGATGAACGCGTCGCGAGCGCTGAAGGAAGCCTCCCTCGTGATCGCCGAGTCTCCCTCAGCCTTGCAGCTGCGCTACCTGCAGACCCTCAACACCATCTCTGCTGAAAAGAACTCCACCATCATCTTCCCACTGCCAATGGAGATGATGCATGCTTTCATGAAACACTGAGGAGGATGCTCATACAGACACTCGCCGTCTCTCCCTCTCACTTACATATTTACACATACACCTATTCCCTTGGGCCAATATGGTTATCTGTTAGGTCAGTGCTAGCCAGATCTCGGCTTAACCTCACAGGGATTGGGTAAAAGGTCACTGTTAATCTAGATGGATATTATTTGTGTATGTGTTTACACCATATATTCTAAATACTATACAGTATATATATTCTATATTGTGAGTTCCCATGCCAAGGGACTGAGAGCAGGAATTAGGGATTGCCTGTCTTTTTGTAAAAGTAACCCCCCCCCCCTTTTATTACCATTTTATCAGCTAAAACGCCTTAAGTCATTACCATAGTCATTTCACTTTTTCATACCACATGAAATAATTTCATACTACAGTTTCTATGCGTGTCCATTTTTTTTGCTTTTGTTTAACAAACTGCAGTATTTTATGATGTTTACATACTCTTCTGAGTGTATAAAGGAGCCAAATATTAACATACCAGTTTTCAATACAAGTATATATTCATATAATTAGATTTTTTCTTAATCTAATTTTCAAACAGAGAGGTCATTCAGTATTGGAAGGGGGAAAAAGTAAAGCGCTGAGCTTCAGTCATTGTTACAGTAGTTATTGTCTTGTTGAATTACTCATTGTTACTGTATATTGTAGTATATTATTATTATTGTTTGTTATTATCTCCACCAATCTGCAAAATCGAGTGTTGATTCCACCCAACGTGGCCAGCCAGGAGCTTCTGGAGAGATAAGCAAGTGCACCGCTTTGGGATTGCTTTTTATCTCCACCAGGTGGCAGTGTAATACAAGTGATTGATTGAACAACACTCATCACCTGCAGTGGCCTGTAGCTATTAGACATAAGAGGGGAATTCCTTGAAGTGGATATGAAATGGTTGCTGAACTCAACCTGAGTCACACAAGGAAGAAAAATGGGTGTGAGAAGGACATTGTATAGCTATACCCCTTCTGGAGTTGGTCAGACATAGCTAAGTGTCAAGCTAGCTTGCGTCGACATCAGCAGGAAGGCTAACGTTACATCAATGATCTTTTATCTAAAGATCCTCAACTCCCTATTCCCTCAGCGTAATAAAAAATGTAATGTAATAAAAAAAAAAAAAAATGAATAGGAGTGAATGAGGCTTCGTGGCTAAAGTGACTATTCATGTGACAATGAGGATTTCTAACCTAGATGATTTCATGGATTTGGAATATGCTCAATGCATGTTTCTCAAAATACTATGGCTTGTCACCATGGCAATCATTTTGGGTCCTGACCATTCGTTTGAAGAAACACTGGTATTGAGCGTTTAACTATTTGTTAAAGGTTCCATATTATGGAAAATGGGTTTTGCCTCGTCTTGGTGTGGATTGGGCAGTCTGAAATGTTAGTCTGAAATTTTATGTAGGCACTGCGAAAAAAATTACATAGTTACTGTACCCCAAAAAATCTTCAGATAAACAAGCCAATCGGAGGTATTATCCTTTGTGAAATCATACCAAGGACACAATGTATCAGTTAGCTTTAATTCATCAATTAGCTGTCCTTTTTGGAGGAGGGAACACTGCCTAGCTAATCTACTGCCCAGTTTGCAAAAGGTTTTTAGCTGTGGCTGTGGGGTAGCTAATCAAGGAAGGGAATAATTAATTGAAATAACCTGTGCAATGATGTCAATTCATTCAGAAAAAGCTACCAATAAAAGTTAATATCGGGAGTGTCATTTTTTTCAGCTTCAGATGTATCATTTGATTTGTTATAACTGTTTTAGTGCACCCTCTGGCCACAGCCAACTCTCAGTATGTTGAGGGGGGTGTGGCCCTCTGTTCATTGAAAGGAGATGTCAAGTTAGTATCATATAAAATTAAGCTTTCAAATGTAAACATATTCATTGGACCAATGTGATCGGTTGCTATGGGATATTAACATTGGCCAACTTGTGCTAGCAGGTGATAAATAAATTGTCACAGTTGCTGTGGATGTTTTTGAACCACTAAAATGTATTAAATTGTAGCAAAGTAGTTTAATTATTTGTTTGTGGACTAGCTAGCTGATATCCTTTATAATTGCTGAAAACTGACAGACTGAGTGATGGGCCAATCAGGGTAACTGAGTAGATTATGCAATCTCTGGAGGGCTTTAGTCATCATTTTCACAACAACCACAGTTCTAACATTTTGGGTTATGTTATATGAACATACCTTCTGTAAAAACAAAATGTAGTGAGATTGAAAAACAAAGATTGTTGTACTGAATATTTCAGATTTGCTGTGTGCTACACCCACCAAAAACAGCCTGTTTGTAACGAGAAGAAAGGTGCTTGAAAAGAAATAATTAAAATGACATTTAGAGGGGAAAAAATCTGTTCCACAGGTTCAAAGAAATATAAAATAGTTGAAAAGAAGAAAAATATGTCCTTTAAATATCTTGCTTATGTCATTCTATTATTTCAGTGTTATTCATTTTTCAGGGTTTGTTAAGTTTATAGTTTCAATATTTCTAAAAGCCGATGTTTACAACTGTCTTTCACTCTTTTCTACAAATTTCCAATGTTCTATTACATCTCGCCATATATTTTGAGATTTAAAATAAACTCATACTGTTCAACTATCATAAATGTCTTTTATTCCTTCCTCTACCTTTACTGAATTTTTTATGGATACAAAGCATTCAAAACAGGTGGGTGACACGGGAGTTTTATTGAAATAACAGTAAGGCTTGGGGAAACCACAGAAGACATAAGAAGATAACACTGGGGGATGTGATTGGTTTAGATTGTACTAGCAGCAAAGCTTTGGATTCCCCATGAAGGTAGGCTACGGCAGTATCGCGCAAGCTTCCAGGGCAGGCACACAGGAACAGGCCACAGCTAGAAGGGAAGCTGTGTTATTTTATTAATAAATACCCAGAGTAAACATCTTCATCAAGAGGCCTGTCTTCCTTGAAGGTCCGAATGACTGGTATCTTACCTCCCAGCATTCTTTAAACAAGATAGAGTACCTTAGAAAAAAAAAACTAAAAGAAGATTAAGGCATTGGCTGGATTGCTTCTTGGGGGATGTGTTCTTGGCAGGGTGCTTTGCATCAATGTTACACACCAAGGCTTTCTATGTCTTATTGTCTGTACATAACAGTTGCAAATAGTGGGCAGGTTTCATTGTCAACATTTCTTATAAAATAAAATTCATTAAAAATAAGATCCAAAACATTAAAACTAAATTAAGCTGATTGTAGTAAGTGCACAGCTCTTAATGAAGCCTGTTTATCCATTAAAGCTCTTTTTTATTGCTATTGGTCACTTGAGCACACATACTTATTTCATAATACATATAAAAGCCCAAGTCTCCTATGTACCTTCAGCAAACATGCGGGACAAAATGGCCCTGGCCCCACTGATCTGTATTCCTTACAAGGTCTTGGCCTATTCTAATCTGTCCTTACAAAACCAGTGCTACAATGTTTGACATTTACATTTACTTCTGGGGGGGGGGCGGTGTTATAAAACAATAAAAAGATATCCCTCTTCTGGCTTTGTAAAGGTAGGATGAGGTTCGCAGAGTAATGACTGCCCATTATTACTGTCCTATGACTGGAGCTCAGTGCGTGCGGTGGGGCAGCAGGGTCAAGAGGTCAGGGTTCAAGGGACAAAGGTGAGAGTTCACAGGGCAAGCTCGGCCATTGCACGCTCCAGAGGGTCACTGGTCCAGTACTCGTGGTCCCAGCCAAGGAACCAGCCGGTGAATGTAGGAGGCTCGAATCCTTGCTTGATCTTCACGATGGGTGTCCTGCTGTCTCTGTTGGCAGGGTCTGTCTCAATGTAACGCACAGCTAGGGAGGGGACAAGGGTTTGATTATTGAATATATTCTCTCACTATTTCTGGGCTTTTTTTTGCTTTTACACAATAGCTCAATTGGATGTTATGTAATTTTTCAATAAGTATTAAAGGCTCATACTGCAATCCACAAACAAAAGGCCCCACCACTGAACACAAAATGTGTTAAAGTTAAAGTTAAAGATTGTCTGAATCTTTGCCACAAGTACTGACAGTAAGTGGCGGCTAGTTTAGTATGAGGCTGTAAAAGGTTTGTGTACAGTTGTAATATTTGTAAACATCACAGTAAAATGGACCAGTATTTTGAGTAATGATAAATTATGAATTTTCCATGTATGAGTAAAACTCATTCTTCAGGAATCTACATAAATACCGTATGGTCAAAAAAATCTAAAGTTAGATTGGGGCTTTGAGTAACATGAATTTTAGATATCAGACCGGTTATTAAAATGTGGTATGGAGAACAAAATACATGCAGTGGAACCGAAAAATATACCCTACTATCAAATGTGTAGAGTATAATTTCATTGGTGATACGTGGAATTAAAAGCATTTCGACTGCAAATTAGTCGTTTTCTCGTTTGTAGATTGTTTTGAAATGTCTGACACGCAAGTTTCATATTTTGCATTATCCCTAAATGTCAATGTATTTCAATCATCCAAACATTTTTGCTGGTCTGATTCTATTGTATTCAGTTGTCACCATGAGATTAACAGCCAAAGGAGTGGTTTTCTGTATTTTCTTACCTGAGGTCATTGCCTCAGTCTTCTCCTCCTCTTGGGCCTCATTGCCAATCCAGATGAACACCTAAACATAAAATGTGGGTATGAATGTTTAGTATTCCCCTGCGATCAAGACAACCCATACAGTAAGCTAAAGGAGTCATAGCTTTGGTTTATTTACCTGGTCCCATGTGTCCAAGATCATGACATCATCAGTGGCAAGATCTTCTTGCGTCATCTCCCCTGGTACCTCCTCAATCTGGGTGAATTGGTGGAAAACAATTACTCATGGCCACGTTATGCATTTTCCTGATCTCAAAGCGGTAGATTAGTAGGCTGTGCTGGGACTTACGATGAAGTTTCCAGTCTTGTTGGAGCAGGCAAACAGCCTAGGTGGGTGAGAGTCCATCTTGTCCTTGAGCCTGGTAGATGTGCGATACTCAGCCTTTCCTCCCAAGGCCTCCCAGAAGTCATCTGCAAACACACAGCAGATAGACAGACAAGCAATGTTATAGCTGATCACAAAGCAACATTAATCCCATCATTAGTCTGATGGTTTATTAACCCTACTTCAGAGATACCAAGTCACTCTTACTTACCAAGCCTTCAACTGTTTTTTGGTTATATCCATTTAACTTTACTCAGCAATATCAAAAGTAGGTAATGGCAGCCATTTTGGTTCACCCAGCCTAGTTTGACCATAACGTTTTCTCACCACTCTCTCCTCCCTCAGGCAGCTCAGAAGCAGACACCCCCAGGATGTCACACAGCTGCTGGGCTCCCTGCTTCTCTGTGTCACTGGCCCCCTGGCCCACCCACATGAAAGAGCCCCCAGGGGTCACCAGAATGAAGGCATCGTTGGAGTTCAGGTTGGATGACACAGCATCAAGCTATAGGTGGGTGGATGGGGACAAATAATAGATTAATATGCAAACATTGTAGAGATAATGGAGGCCAGTAGAATGTATTAAAAGAAAGGCGTTGGAAACTACAGAGGAAGCCATGACAGAATTCTCGGTTTCTACTGTATGCTTGCCACAATACTGCTGCAGTAGTTGCTCCAACCATGAGAGCCACAACAAATTGATGACAAACATGGGAATAACTGCACAAAAAACTAAACAAAAACACGCCTGATCTGGCCATAAAATAAAAATAGTGAAGGTGAAGTCTTAAAAAAAAAATGTGTGTGTTTGCAGTTATTAACCTGTAACGTGTTTCATCAAAAGCCTTCCTCAAGAGTATCACAAGACATGGTACAAAGCCAAATTTTTGGTATGCTTGTGTCTAATTACAATTGACCACATTCTCTTCAGAGCCATCAAAATGGACAAGTTTTGTGTTACAATATATTCATTTTGTTCTACTGCATAGAACATTTAAGAATTGTCTACAGCAATTGTTGCTGTACTGACGGAGAATGCTGGATAAATGCAGGATGGAGGACTTCTATTATGGCTACCACTGTAGGCCTGAAGCTAAAACCATGTATAGACTCACCTCCACAGCTCTCGTATGCCCTGCTGAGTTGGAGCGCACCTGGAAGAGACGTGTTTCGGCAGGGTCGGTCTGACCACCGTCTCTGGACGTACCTCCTTTGTAGACTACCATAGGCTGGCCATTAAACAGGCTCATCAGGTGAGCTGGCTCCTTGCCCTGGACCACTCTTACCTAGCACACAGACAAAGACACAGACACACACACACACACACACACACACACACACACACACACACACACAGAGTTATAAGACATGGTTATATGGCCGCCATGGTTGCACCTCATAATTAATTACAGTGACTCATGCTTTGTTGATGTATTGTTAAGTTCAGTTATCTCAAAATTAAATACCAAAATTCAGAAGAACTAACTACTGAATGATAGAGGGATCTTCCAAATATAATTACTTATACAGCTTTGGATCTTGTGAAACATGCATGAACTCTAGCTACCGGTATTTGAAAATGTGTCATCAACGGTTTCAACAACAGGGGGCAGCAGCAAGCTCTCTCCACTACACAACAGTGACCGGTGCCAAGTGCTCCATATATCTGTGAACAGTCCATTCCCAGCATGCCGTGCGTCTCTCTGTCTGTCTGGCCATTTGACAGCAGGGCGTCCTGCCACTGAATGGATGAAGGCGGTTTGCCCCATCATCAGCCTACACAAAGAGAGCTCTTTCTCCCCTCCCCTAAATACCCTCGTCGACTGACCACTAGTCTTCCTTGCTGTTGGTTGGTTAAACGTGTGTTTGTTCTACTCTCAACACCATTCCTGAAATGTTTTGACCTGCGTAGGCTTGCACAAAGCCTTGTTTCATTTTTTTTCAATACCTCAAAATTGGAGACTGCTGGACTTTGGGGCATAGAAAGACACTTGAGAGGATATTCCATAGCATTTATACAGCTTGATAATTTTACATATTTTAACTCATAAACATGGATAGGTGAAACTGCAAAAGTAAGCATAATGTATAAAAGCTTTGTTATCTCTTTATTTGTTGATATGATGTCCTATTTCACATAGTGATGTAAATTACCGTAAATCAAGAGTGAAATCAGAGACATTTCTAGTAAGATAAAGATGACGGATGCAGATGTTTCCACAGTGGATGTTATACAAACAAATACATACACATACCCTCAGACTTAGGCATGCCTCTGATGTGAGAACACAACATCATAACCACACGATGTAGGAGCACATACAGTATGAATGTACACTTAAAGACAGACAGGCATTTGCAGAACAAATGACACAAATGGACCCCAGAGGTTCACATGAACATATATTATCTCATACAGAGCCAAGGCATAGTCTAAAACCATGGTTTCTCAAAGGTATAATCTGTAATGCCATCAAACCTCTCGGCAAAAGAGCCCACGCTTGGTATTGCACTTTGTTTACATGTTTTGTTTTGGTCTGATGTGTGGGCATAAGTTGAGTGGGGGTAGGGGAGGGGTTGCTGTTGCCAGGCCACACCTAAGGCTCTGTCAAGAGAGGTCTGGAGAAATTCACAGTACAATAAGTTACTAAACTCCAGAGTTTGTCCTTATGGCAGGTCAGGGGATAATTTGGGAATGGGGCTGTTCTGTGTTGTTGTGTTAAAGTGATAAAGGAACAGAACCATGGAAGGAGGAGGGAACTTCCCCTAAACATCAGGATTGGAATGTCCTGTTTGTTGCCTGGCCCCACCGATGCCATTGTTGATTGCCATCAGCTGATTTCTCACACGGAAGCAATGTACCATCCCAGAGGAACAAATGTTATTTAGAAATGCCTATCAACGTCAACATTTTTCCCCATCTAGAACGAGGGACAGGGGGTGACCTGATTATCGATGGCTGATAAAGTCTCTACTGTTTGCTACAGTGTGCCCGTGGCTCTGTACGGAATCACGTGGACCAGTGCGGTAGCATAGGGAGAGGGAACAGGGATAGGAGAATACCTGGGTGGTAATAGGAGCACCAACAACCTAAAGAGACACAGGTAGGAAATGAGGGAGGACAGAAGCAACGACAGGAGAGACATGAAGAGGAGGGAGAGTGAGACGATATAGCACATGAAGGATGTTACTGCACTAAGCAAGAGGAGGGAATAAATATCACAAAAGGAATGAAAAACAAAGATTAGGAGTTTAAGAAAAACAGAAACATACCAAGTTTGACACAGCTACAGATGTGTATTACCTGCACAGGCCCACCGCCAAGCTCGTCATCCAGCTGGGCACCAAGGATGGCTGAGGCACCGATTTCATCCTGGCTTGAGTCCATTCCCTGCCTGAGGAGAGACACTCAATTCAAAATGGTACATACTAGAACCCACCTGGATTCCAACCCGGGTCCCCCTCATGGAAAACGAAACATCTACCAGTTAGCCGCAAGGCCAAGGGAGGTATTAGGCTTACTAGGCTTCAGGCAGGATTACTCTGCTACACTCAACCCCCCTTTGACCTCCCAACGTGGGGTAACCCATCCAAGTCACAGCACCACTTTAACCCACACGGACCCAAACCTGGTTCCCCTGCACAAGAATCCACTCATATACCGGTCAGCCAAAGGTGAGATATAAGGCTTACTAAGCTTCAAGCAGGGCTACTCTGCTACACCAACTCTCTCATTACTGTGCAGTCTTTGTGTTGACAAATTGTCAAATGTCAGTCCCTTATCTTCTCAGTGAGGGAGACAATTAACACATGCACCACTGTGTACTCTCTTTAGTGGTGGAGGGTATTAGACCCCAAAGGTATTGTAGACCGAGACATCGGCTCTTTGGCACTTAATAAATTCATTAATGAGCCCAGACAGAGATGGTGTGAAACAGCAAGTACCCTGTTGCCTCACAGCAAGAAGGTCCTGGGTTCAAACCCTGGCAGGGGGCCTTTCTGTGTGGAGTTTCCATGTTTACGTGGGTTTCCTCCGGGTTCTCTGGTTTCGGAACCAAAGTACCAAAAATACTGGCATTACAACTGGAGTTGGTCCCTGGGTGCTGCACTGTGGCTGCCCACTGCTCCTAAATAGTTAGTATGGGTCAAATGCAGGGGACAAATTTCCCCAAGGGGATAATAAAGTATAACTTAACTTAACAACCCTTGCTGGTCTAGGATCGAATCCCGCTAGAACCTTCTCTCCTGTATTTCCATAAACTCTGTCTCCCTCTCAGCCTTCCAACTGTCTCAAAAAAAGCGAAGGGGAATAGACCGCCCACTCCTCTAAAAATGTATGAATTAACACAGAGGTGAATTTGTGTGAATTATCTGTTTTACACGGTCCCATATTCTCACCACATATAGATGATGTGACCCTGGCGTCCTCCATGGTGGTAGTTGTACAGGATGATGTAACTGTCTCCTCCATAGAACTGACCGTATGTGGATGGGTCGACTGGCATCTTGTCCGCTCCCTCAATACGCCAGATCTGTCAAAACAGGTACACAAGTTCATTACTGTTGTAGTTGTTGTTGTTGTTGTTGTTGTTGTTGTTGTTGCCAAACAATGATCTCTGCATGTAATTAAAGCAGATATCTAACAATTCTGCCTTGATGTTCTCACTACAGAGCACAGTATCAGCTCTTAGGGTTTCAGATCATAATATCCCTCCTCTGGTGGCACAAAGCTGGGAACCAAAGTAGCTGACATCACATCACAGATGGGGGAAGCAGGATGGCCTAAAGGTAGCGAGGCCGAGCAGTAATCGAAAAGCTGCTGGTTCAATCCATGGCTCCGACAGCAGGGTGTATTTATAGCTGCGAACTGGCAACTGGTCTTACATCAACAGTGCCCAACATCTCTGCCAAAGTGGCCTTGAGCGAGGCAATGAACCCCCAAACTGCTCCAGGGGCACAGCACTGGGGGTAACCCTGCGTTCTGACCTCTCTGAAGAACTGCAGATGTGTAGGGGCTATGTCTATGTAGGAGAGATATGCGGAAACACACATTAATAGTGTAAGTAGTCTTCCTCTTCAACAGACAGATAAATATTTCCCTAAAACAAGGTCTTCCAAGAAAAACATCCAACGGAATTACTGTCTTGGTCAAAAACATTATGTTGAATATGACATGTTGAACATGGCATCTACAATAAAAATGATCCATGTTTTCAATACAGTCTATATCAGACCTATAGAGAACAAATGAAACGTTCCCTCTATTCTTCCATCATCAGACTCTCACCTGTTTCTCTCCGGTACCGTCATCCACCATGCCATGCTGGGCTGCCATGGAGTCTGAGTCGTGGAGGGTTGCGGCATCGAAAAGCACCTTCTCGATCTTGGCGATGCTGTTGGAGATGTAGGCCACTCCCAGGCCTTCTGTCTGATCCTTGTCCCGCCAATTCTTGAAGAACTGCTTGAAGAGAGGTGTCTCACCCATCTCCGGCAGGATCTGGACCTGGGTGTGTTTGGGGTAGCCCATCTTCTTGATAAACTCATCTGCTGCCTTCATGGCCTCCTTACGCTCCTCCATATTGGCATCCTTGCCTGTGGGGATAAGAGGAGAGTGAGAGAGAGAGAAAAAGCAGAGAAAACAAGTTAGATGATCGAATCAAGTGAGTATTAGGGAAGAATATATAGGGTTTATCAAGCCGGACTCCCTAGAAGTATAGCATGAACAGTAAGGGGTGAGATACTGTCCTTTGAAATAGTTGACAACAATACTCTTCCAGTCTCATCACATGCTTATCTCTCAAATTCATCACATGTGGGACAGCCTCATGTGACAATCTTCTATAAAGAACAATATCCCATTCTTCCCCTGCTTGAAGAGCTAAAATTATAGCAAGAAAGCTGCCCTGACGCATTACATCAAATTAAGCTTTTGTCAATTCAAGACAGTTTGTGATGCGGCAGACAAAGCATGCACTGTGGAAGATATTTATGATTAGAATTTTATGGATCAAAGACATTTCTAGATCTATGTCATCACCACCAGCTATAATTGTGTGGTTATCATTGACAGTAATATTTTATAATATATTATATTTCTAATAATAACAATGATCACATGTCTATAGACCCGGGGTTTCATAACATTTTTAATTCCATTGCCCAAATTGAGTAAATTCAATTTAGTCTTGTCCTGGGACACCGGTTCATTAAAACATACTAGTGCTATCATGTGCGGACCAAACATAAACAGAGCTGCAATCAATTTTGGGTCCCAACCTATAGTATTAAAATGCTGACTGAGACCCTTGTCTGGACTGTATGTCTGACATACTGAATGGTCACTGGATGAATTTCAGTGCTGTCTTGCTGTCTTACATCTCCCATCCACCACCCACTCTCTGCTGTGGTTTTGACTGACCTTTCCAGACAAAGATCTTGCCATCTGAGCCATGGTCCAGAATGAAGCAGTCGCTGGACTCCAAGGCACTCTGGGAGAACGGGTTCTCTGCTGCCACCAGGGCAATGGCCATGTCTCCACTGGCGTTGGACACCTGCGGATGGGGACAACAGGGAGAAGAATTGATTGTGGATTTTAAGGCATCGGTTGCAAAAATAACTGAATCAGATTTTGTGTTTTATATCACAGGAAAAAGCTCTCTTACTTTGTAGAGTTTGGCCCTCTTCCTGTTGGAGGCATCAGCTTTGATGTCATCAGAGGCTCCCTCAGGCAGATCTGGTTTAGGTCCTAGAACCTGAGGACAGAAGAGGGAAAGGATCCCTTTAGCATCATTTTCAAAATATCATTTGTTTATTCATCTATTTTTTTCTCTCCACTGGCTCCAGCAAAAGCAGCAGATATTCATCCTGGGGTCCAGACATGATATCCACCGCAGCTAAATATGAGATATAGGAGCTAAATCAATATTGTGAATAGAGACAACAAGTAATGTGAGTACTTTATAGCATCTATTATCCACTCATCTTACCTCTATCATTTTCTCTCTCTCCATCCCCTCATCACAGACATAAACACGGGCCCGTCCACTACGCTCGTTGTCACGGATACCCTTAGCGACCTGAGTTGCCTTTAGCTTCTCAAAGCGGTTGCTCTGGGAACCGCACCACTGGTAAATCTCCTGTGAAACAACAAGACCAGATTGCAGAGTAGGTGAATAAATATAAGCATCCTCTAGTACTATAATGTCATGACTTTAATAAGACATAATTTAATCAAATAAAATAATATTATAAAATAAAATAACATAATAAAATAGCTTATTATTATATTATTATTATATTACTATTGCTATTATTATTATGGGTATCCAGTAATAATACAGTAGTAAGCTATGATATGAACAGTGTCAATCCAACGCACATTTCCCAGGTCCAGGATGAAGCAGTCTCCCTGGTTGAAGCTGTCCCAGCTGACTGGCACCTCTGTTGCCCTGACGACACGACGACCTTTGACCTGGAGCACCCGCTGCATTATCACCTCGTTGGTGACAACATGCTTGAACCCAGATGCCACACCTCCTTTCTAGAACAGTAAAGCATAGAAGTTAAAGAGAGATACCACACCCTATAAGCAACAGATTCCATGTGTTGTATAGTTTATACTTCCCTTATATACTTCCCATACTTGTATATTTCCCTATAATTCCATTGTAAATGAGTGTATCAAGTTGTGCTTGTATAAACATGAGGCCATATTAAATCTCACCATGTATTTGATACCAGACTTGAAGTAGCCCAGGAAGGCTTTGGACTCGTGGCCCTGGACCTCACGGTACTGGATGGGTTTACCTCCAAGATAGTCATCCATCTGGACAGTGAAGATGGCTGCCGAGCCGCTCTCATCCTGGGTGCAGAAGTCACCTGGAACAATCGCAACAAACACACGTGCACACATGCGCGCGCGCACCGCACACACACACACACACACACACACACACACACACACACTAATAAAATTTGGGAAATTAAGTCTTACTTTGTCTCAATAGCCATGCAAATAGGGAATCCTATTTCATGCTAGGTAGGCCCACTGTAAACACTCTGCAGACTCACTAAATCAACAGATCAGTAACCAGAACAGTAGTAGTGAGATCCAATCCCAATGGACACATAAGGATGGGCAACATTTTTCTGCCGTTTCAAGTTTCCATGATCAATCCAGCTGACTAAAAGCATCTAAAATCAATACAATAATAGCAGACCTGAGACTTGACTCAGCTTATTCCTTCTAACCTGCCAATAGCTAAATCCTACAAACCTCAACCTTTATCCATCCTGGCCTGCGATAGAAGAAAAATAAAGACATGCGTGGATTCAGCCCCTGAATCACAAGCTGCTCATCCCACCTACTTCTGAATCCGTAGTATCACTAGAGTATCAGCTAAGTATAATGTTGCCCCTGCCTTGTGTCTTACCCAGTGATGGAAGAAGTACACAATTCATCTACTTAAGTAAAAGTAGTAATACCCTGATAAGAGTGCCCAGCGATTATGCAGTGCTGAAGACCCCCGCCTCTGGAACCACAAGCACACTTGCAGACCTGGGATCAAATCCCGCCAGAACATTCTCTCCTGTGTCTGCTCTACTCTGTCTCCTTCTGAGCCTTCCTACTGACCCAATAAAGAAAAAGAAATACTAAGGGGAATGGACTGCCCACTCTCCTTTAAAAAAAAAAAAACAACCCTGATAGAATAACGTTAGGACTCTGGTAAAAGTAAATGCCTTCTATTCAGAATTAAAGTAAAAGTAAGTAAAAGTACTTCATTATTTTACACGCCTGGTGTCTTACCTAGCCAGAAGTGGAGGTCATACTGCAGGTTCCCAGAGCGCTGTTTGATGGTGTTGAGGATGAGGTAGGCGTCTCCTGTGTAGAAGCCTCCATAAAGGTTCTGTGGAACCGGCACCAGGTCAAACTTCTCTATCCTCCAAACCTGCAGGCCCGGCTGCTTCCCGGCCCGCTCAAACTCTGGGTGGTAGGCTGCCATGCTGCCTGGAGGAAATCAGAGAACGGTCGGTCTAGATCTGTTTTTGGCTATTTTATCACCCTGGACACTAAATCTGAATCACGCTGTGGAAACACACTGTAGATTACGCTGTAGATTATGCTTGGAATAGGTGGTCAGACAGTGACTGTGGAGATAAGCTGCTCTGTGACAAAAAAGCTGTCGGAGCTGTAATGTGTGCAACTGAAAACCTTGAACCACTCCCTCAGCCCAGGATTGTTGCCATGGATACGTCTAAAGTTTAGTGTTATGGGGAGAGTTATTAATGTACTGTGCTGTGACTCATTGGTGCTCTGAGCTCAGGGTGTTTCCTCCGTCGAGTAGGAAGAGGAAGTGTTGTGAGTTATTGTGATTCAGTCAGGGACTGGCAGACTGGTAAAGGAGAGGATGTGTATGAAGATGACAGAGAGAGAGAAAGAGAAAGAGAAAGAGAAAGAGAGAAAGATGAGATAGAGAACTGCTGCAAATAACCTATATACCATTTCCTATTACTCCCTCCCTTTTTGCACCAGAGAAATAGAATAATGTATTATTATAAGAACTAATTATTCTATATCTATGGCACGCACAGGAGCCAAGCTTGCCTGCAAGCACACACACGCACGCACACACATCCACACATGCACACTGGCACCTAAGTCATATCAGACAGCACGAGACATGTGGCGCTGCTTCAAGTGTTTTTTCAATTAGGTGTCTGTGCGGCGCTGGACTGCAGCCTACTTGTCACTCTGGATGAATAAATATTTGAGATTTGAAAGGCATGTGTTAGGCTTCCTGGTAATGTGTCTCAGACATCTGCTCTACTTTTGCAGGACAATATCAAAAGTAAGGGATGACAAAAGCACGAGCTGATGCAGTTTATTCACACAGATTTTAGATTCCCAGTTGTCTGATTTTAGTTCCTGAGCTTGCCCTTCATACCACACAGACTTGACAGTGTACAGACTAGAGATATTGTGCACAATACAGGATGTTTCAAAATTAGTCCTTCACTGTTGCACAACTAAAACCTGGTGAAGGATAACCCGATGAAGGTCCTGGTACTGCGATGTTGTTCTCAATAAAGATGTTTTAACAGCAAGTGAAGTAGTAAATGTAAAAAATCTCTGTTTTACATTTAGCGTGTTTTTAGATGTTACAGGGGGTCCAGATCTACACACTGTAGACCATATGTTAATGACAGCCACTCTGAACATTCAAGGGAGAGCATAAACAAACTCTTTTAAATGGAGTTGTGTTCCTCTAGAGTGTAAACACAACTGATCTGAACTGGGGTACAGTTAAGCCTTTTTGTGGAATCCTCTATTCTACTCATTTATTTTAGAGGAAGGCTGTGGTCTCTGGGGTTCCTTCTCAAATTGCATGACTAACCATCAGCATTTGAGCAAGAGCTGTCCATTCCTCAAGACAACAGGCTACCCACAACCACGGCAAGAATCTGCTCCTAACCTTGTTTAGAAGAGGGAAGTGGCTCATGTTCGTGCATAGAGTCATGGAATGTTGTAGTTAAACAGTAATATATAGTTTGCTCTCCCACCTCTTGACAGGCCCATATACTGTAATGTTCAAAGGTTTGAATAGAGATCTGATTAGGCTATAAAAGAGTCTATATTTACTGATTTGGATGGGAAAGCCTGCCAATACTGATTTCTGGAAATTCCCACCCACTCTCTAATCAAATACAGAGGCAAATATTAATCTTTAACATTGGAAACATTCTAAAGTAGTCAGGGGGAAAGTGATATGCAGATATTTGGTATGGCTCATGAATGGATAGACAAAACCTGGAAGATAGATTTCCTATTTCTTTTTTTGAAGCACAGCTGGAGAGGCGGGATGTGCTGCCCAAGGGGTCATCGGTGCTGCCCTAATTCCAATGTCCCTGGGGAACCATATAAACCAACCATGGTGGAAGAGAACAATGGGCCTCATTCACTCATTCATTTTTTTTTTAATTCTTCTTAATTTTGTTCTTCGTGAAACATGCGCAGCCCCTCAATTTTGTGGTGCTGAATGCTAATATGTTCGTGGAAAAGTTTGTAAGTACACTTTATGATAAAATCTGATCATATGCACATTTTGTAAATGAGGCCAATCTCATTTCAATTTGACTTAATGAATAGTCATATCACCTAAATGTGACCCGCTCACATACAATGATCTAAGTTAGAGTATCTATCATTACCCCTATGGCACATACTGCTGAAACTGTTTGTGTTGTTGTGAATGTAAAACTGTCCAGCAGTCAAGAGAAAAGAAGAAACACAAAACTATTTTGGGAGCAAATTACTAAAACTGTGATTATGACCACATTAACGCTCAAATCAGCGATATGCTCAAAATATCATATCATCATATCATATCATATCATATCATATCATCATCATCATATCATTATATTTTTGTGTGTTGATGGTATAGCGGTATTTGACTGTATAGTTTTCCAGTACAAATTACTATGTGATATGACATCTTTTTTATGTCTTTATCTTGTAATACAATTGTCATCGTCCTATTTTATTCAAAATGGTCCTTTTTCTTTTACTTTTTCATAGTGCTGCAAGGAATCTTTTTTTGATTACTTAAAAATATGCAGTATATATGTCTTTTTTTATGATATGTATATCGTATTGTATGCCGCCGATGGTATAGTAAATATCCATACCTTTGCATGGATCTATGATGTATACCTTCCAACCGTAGGGAGGGACACAACTTTTTTCTGGGCTATAGAGCAAATACCTGTCGTTTCAGACTGTGAACACGTCACACTCATGGAGAGATAGTCTCTTTTAAGTTCCTTTTTCAGACATCTATAGCTAATGAGTCTTTCTGGGGTCTGGAGTGTTATTAATTATTTTAGCTGACTCTCTCTGGATTACCAGAGTTGAGTGCTCTGCCTGTCTTTCAGTAGTTCAAACCATACAAAAATGAACTAGTTAATAAAATAGTTATTTAGTTATTATAATAATATTATAATAGTTATTGGTTATTTCTATAGTGATTCATTGTAGTATTAGACAGTAATTGGTGTGTGTGACAAAACCACAGGAATGCTATAGTTTTACTGTTGTACTGCTGTTGTTAGTTAGCAGAGCAAACATCACTTGTCTGAGGATCCAAAGGGATACTTTGAAAGAGGCACCTCCGTGATTTCACTCTGGTAACAATCAGAGCCATGAATCCATCATTCAGTTTGGTAACAACTGGCAAATTGTCAACTCAAGGAACTAATTAGCCTTGTGAGAAAGTAGGCTGAGTGAAAAGGTGAGTGTTTCTGTCCGTTTAAAAATATTTATGAATAGCTGAGATGGCATGGCTTCTGCACACAACAGATTGACTATAGTGTCCTTTGTAATGTGTATTATGTTGCCCCCCCCCAATTCAGTTCAGGAGGTGAATATGAAAATCCTTGTAGGCCTCAGACAAACTTGTACTCTGCTTACTCATAAACCAACTATGAGAGATCTTCAGTAATGTGCTGTTTCTGGGCAACACTATGTTTCTCTGTGTATGGTCCAGCTTTGGGCAGTGACTCAGGGGGGGTAGCTTGGTTGACTCAACACTCCACGGCATAGAATGTAAATAGAACAGGTCACATGACTGCTGGTTAGTGCTTCACATGCAAACTGGGGAAATAGAGGGTGTCTCACACCCACCTCTGCAGGGTGGTAAGAGCTGAGGTAGTTGAGTAAAATCCCTCTCTGTTCTCCATACCCCTATGAGGTGAACAAGTCATTCCAGGACTCTTAACCCCAATGACCAAGACCCCTCCCCCATTCACCAACCCCCTGTTCTTGTCCGGTATCAGATCTGGAAACTGAGTACGGAAAGCTTTTTGTGCTGTCTGGCTAATGGGCCTTCACGCTGAGGCCCAGGAAAAGGAGAGAGAAACAGTTGATCCATCGCACCCTGAACACTTACTGAAAACAACAAACTGAAAACAACAGCTGCTTTATCTGGGGAGAAAGATGTTAACGGCAAAATTCGTATCATCAATAATTTAATTTGTGAAACTTTCTTCATAATGTACTTGGTGAAAAGCCTCTTAGTTTTCCATCCTAACTTTTCCTACAGCTCTTGTTTAAAGAGAGATTCCTAAGTTCTCAGTCGACAGGGGACTGTGGATGACTCATTTTCTCCATACAGGCCAGAGTGGATCAGCTGCCCTCCAGCTCTCACAGAGAGAACTCATCAGATAGCACTTCCCCGGATCTCTGTACATAATACCGGTATCGGCTACTACACCTTCAATTCATGTTCCCCTTCCCGTGCTCATTGTGTTTACACAGTGTAAAACACCACGCAAAGAGGAAGATAATCAAAGCCAAGCTGTCGTTTATGACATAGTAAACACAAATGTTCTGTTATGGATGTTTATTTAAACTTCTCCACGGGCACTATATCCTACTGGACCATTACAGGTTCAAAGTGCGCTGTGTTCTCAGTGGCTTCAGCTCTCTCCTTCTTTTCTATCATCATAAGATATAGAATAAAGTAAAGTATGATGTAGCATAAACTGGAGAAAATTTTACATTTCAAGCATCAACTCGAGCACATACCATGCATGCAGATAGGCATGCAAAAGACACACTATGCTGGGCTGTATGGTCAAGATATAATATCACACATATATATATATACTACAATCGAAATACCGTCAAATGTTG
>OMKL01064039.1:7767-20389 GCA_900302295.1 Parasudis fraserbrunneri | reverse complement strand
CCTCTGTGATTAAGAGAGATGTTGTCAGTTGTGGGATATCTGTACAGGGTAAGGAGCCGCTTCTCATTGATTTCAGAGAGGTATGAGGCCACACTGAGGATGAAGATAGCTTTTCCCATCCACGTGTGGAGAGGTTTCAGGGCCTTACAGAACCACAGTGGAGAGCAGGAAAACAGGCAACGAGGCCAAGCACCCACTGACCAGTAGTTTGGCAAGATGGCAACGAGGCCAAACACCCACTGACCAGTGGTATGGCAAGATGGCAACGAGGCCAAGCACCCACTGACCAGTAGTTTGGCAAGATGGCAACAAGGCCAAGCACCCACTGACCAGTGGTCTTGTGAGTTTGACTATTGGGGGAGGTCAGCTCATTCAATAGCTTACTTACTACAAAAATCTTTTATTTTATTTTAAACGTTCTATTTGATTAACATGCACACATGTAAATTGCATCATTAGGTGGTCCGTACCTGGCTGCGTACATGGTCACAGTCCTGATGCCCACCCAGCTGTGAATAGAGTATAAGTCGGGGATGTGGAAGTTGAAGACAGCACACAGACCCAAGATGGACAGGACAAGAGCCAATAGCTTCAGTCCAGTGTGCACCAGCTTCCATGTATGTTTCATTTGCTTCCAAGTGAAAGGTGCACAATACACAACAAGTTCTACAGTCGCAGAGAGAGTCAAAGATAAATAGGGACTAGAATTAAATTGGGTCATAAAAGATTAGCAACATTTTGTTGATAATGTATATTTTATTGGAAACATTCAGAACACTGTATTCTAGCCCACACTTGTGTTGTCTCCCTTATTGAAGTTTAGAATGAAATTTAAGGCCGCTCTGTGGTAGATTGGCATTCTGTAGCCATGAGAGGTAACTGCACATTGTTTAAACATGGCGGATACAAGCAAGGTAACTTTGGGCACTGCTTTACATTTGTGTTCACATTTTATGCTCTAGAGATGAGAATTCCAGTGCCCGACCGGAATTGCTTATTATCTTTAACTTTATTATCCCGTGGGGAAATTCGGTAATTTCGGAACCAACTTCTTACCTACCGTATCATGCAATGTTGTATTTTTGTCTCATAAAATGCTGTAAAACTCAACCAGCCAGTGAAGTTATTTTGGTACTGTAGCTGCTTATTAGATTTTGATTGGTTTCCTGACTCACTATTTCCATAGAGCAGTCACAGAAAAGACACCATGAAGACAGGATGCCAGTTGAACTGCAGGGCAGAGCCATCCCAGGCAAAGCCCCTGTGCTAGTGGGAGTACACACAGCATACCCAGGTTCAGGCAGAGCAGGTAGGTCCCATAGAAAAGCACATTGGGTCTCATATCTGTGTGTGGGTGTAGGGGGTAAGGTAGGGGCTAAGGGGGTGTCAGGGTATTCTTAAACTAATCACAGTCGTCTAGGGCGGCACTAAGCACAAAATGCACCTTGCAGAATAGCGCCAGGGGAGAAATGTTTTCCATCATGAGAGAGTAGCTTGCTAGCTCGAAGGCTTGTAGTTGTTATTGAACCTAAAGACAGCGGAAGGGGAGGAGAATGTTAACTGAAATAGTTTTTATGCCTAACCCTGATCTCGCTGGCCAACAAGAGTAGCCCAATCCTACTCTTAAAAAGGCCATTTTTGAAATGTAACAGTCAGTTTATTCAGCTTTCTGAATAAAATGTACATAAAATCTGTGACACTCTGGTTACATGAGGGCCTCTAACCACTAAACCACCCTGCTGCCTTAATCAAGCCATTTTGTCAAATCTAGTACACTGAATTTCATTGTACGCTGTTGTTGATGGAGAAAAAACACAATCACATGGTCCAGAGAAAGCCTATACCGCATCATCAGATTCAACACAGACCTCCAGTGTGAATAAGGCCCATACAGTAAAGCGATAATGCTCTGATCTGGACAAGAGCAGATGATTCTCGGGCAGGCCCAAAGGCCTGTCAGGGAAGGAGAAGGAGTCTACTCTTCATCAGTGGGTTAGAAAACAGGGATGACCATGAAGCTAAGTAGCATCCTCCCCCTTTCATTTAAAGGTCAATGAGAGGTTTTGAATTTTAACAATGAACTCTGTGCTCTTACCATATTATTTTCAAATTATTATAGACCAGTATTATAGACCACCAATGTCAACAAAGAATAAGGCACTACACACTTGAGTTATTAAGGTGTTATGTTGTAATGTATAGCAATATGACACTGGTGAAAGTTGTTTCCTGGGTGTTACCACATGCTGCATGTGTTTGTTTGTTTGTTTGTTTGTTTGTCCCTCTGTGCCCATCGACCAAGACCTCTTCACACCCATTCAAAATAGACCCATGAAAGAAAAACTCAAATGCTCAGTTAGGCTATGGGTAGAATATAAATCTATGACCTTGATCTAGAAAAAAAGTCATGACAGATTTTTTTTATCATGTCAAAACTGGGTCAAAATATGTCACAACCTTTCAGGTCATTTAAAGTAAAGCTGCTCAAATGGAAGACGAATTGTTAAGGAAGACTATAACATTAGCAGAGAAAATAGAGAAAATGGCCAGTTTCTGTGGCTGTGGTCATTGAGAGGTCATTAAAGATTAAAGATTAAAGTCCCACTGTTTGTCTCACACCTGAGTGTGCGAAATTTGTTCTCCGCATTTGACCCATCCCCTGAGGGAGCGGTGAGCAGCAGCGATGCCGCGCTTGGGAAGCATGTGATGATCTAACCCCCCAATTCCAAACCTTGACGCTGATTGCCAAGCAGGGCGACAATGGGTCCCATGTTTATAGTCTTTGGTATGACTCGGTCGGGGATTGAAGTCACGACCTCCCAGTCTCAGGGCGGACACTCTAACCACAAGGCCGCTGAGCTATCATTCTGAGTATATCATTCTGACCATCAGAATGTAGTATGTACAGCATTATAGCATACAATTCAATTCAATACAAAAGACAGTGCCATACAAAAGACACGACAATACATATAATAAATTACATATATAAACGAACCATAAAAAGCGAGTTTAAAAGAGCGAGCGAGTTTAAAAGAGAAAAAGAAGAAAAGAAATGGGGAAAAATACAGATTCATGTCTTACATATAAATGCTAAATTGACTGCATTTATATAGCGCTTTTATCCAAAGCGCTTTACAACTTATGCCTCACACTCACCCATTCACACACCGACAGCGGAGGCAACCATGCAAGGTGCCAACTTGCTCGTTGGGAGCAGTTAAGGGTTAAGTTCGACACGCTGCTAGGGGGACCTTCAGATTACCAGACGACGGTCCTACCTCCTGAGCCACAAGGGATGGGTCACTGTAAGTATATATGAACCTGCTCACATATATATATATACAACTATACCCATGTTTCTATAGCTGGGATTGATAACGTGTAGTGCGGAACCTACAAGTAAACAAGTAATACTTAGCTACAATTTAGTTAATTTTAGTGGTTCAAAAACATCCACAGCAACTGTGACAATTTATTTATCATCTGCTAGCACAAGTTGGCCAATGTTAATCTCACATAGCAACCGACATTTGAAAGCTTCATGTATTATGGTACTAACTTGACGTCTCCTTTCATTGAACAGAAGGCCAAGCCCCCTCAACCTACTGAGAGTTGACTGTGCTCAGAGAGGGTGCACTAAAACAGTTATAACAAATAAAATTATACATCTGAAGCTGAAATATGTATACTCATGACATTAATATTCCACAATAAGCAATTTATGACTGAACTGAAAAATCGTTGTACTGAATCTAATATTCTCATGGCATCATTATAAGCTACTTGAAGTCTCTGTAGGCTTGCTTTTTTGTTTGACCACAAGTGTGCAGCATAGAGTCGTGCACAATATGCAGAGTTATGTAAAGGAATTATATACATCTAGTGTGCAAAGACGTATTCAGGTTTGTGCAAAAAAAAGTTATATACATAATAGTGTGCAAAGACATATTCAAAACAAAAGTTATATATACATCGCAGGTGTGCAAGGCTACGGATGGAAATTTACATAAAAACTACAGAATATGTTAGAGTTGTGTGCAAGTGTAGCAGTTCCAACTGAGCTGTGCAGAAGTTACCAGAGGTGATGCTGTGTCTGTGTGTGTGTGTGTGTGTTTGTGTCTGTGTCTGTGTCTGTGATTGTTGAAGTCCAGGCTACACACTAGCACCCCAGCTAGCTATGGTCAGGTCTGAACCAGTCTATGGCTGAATGTGCTCCTTAGTTGCATCAGCTTGTCATACAATGGGTGGGAAGCATTGTTCATGATGGAGATGAGTTTGGACCTCACCCTTTCCTCTGGCACAGCCTCCAGCACGTCCAGTTTGTTGAGCCTGCTGGCCTCCCTTACTTTGATGTTACCTTCCCAGCACACAATAGTAAAGAAGAGTATACTGGCCACAACAGACGGGTAGAATATACAGAGTAGCCTGTTGTACACGTGTTGAATGACCTGAACTTAATCTATTTTATTTTATTTTTTCAGTTTTCAGATTTTATAAAGTGCACATAAAAATGTAATTTAATACACATACACATACACACATAAATAGAGAAAAAAACAAAAAAAAAAACAACAAAAAGAAATCAGACACGCATATAGCTGCCAGACGATATATGAATTAAGCCTTTACAGGAATTGCATACAATTAGGCTAGTTCTTTTTAGGATAGTTAATGAACGGACCCTATATTTTCATGAATCTATTAGTTGGCTTGGACTTGAGGAAGCGTATTCTCTCCATTTGTACAACTGCTCAGAGCAGGGTCAGTCTCTGAGCATCCAAAGAGAGCCAGCTAACCAGTGCTTCCTCATACATGGTTCCCAGAGCACAAGTGGGGTCAGGTGGAATGCACTTTTCATAGACTTTAGAGAACCATTGAAATATACTCAGGGCCAGCCCTTAGGGCCCCCATGGCCACCAGAGCCACCCGAGCCCCCAAGAGCACTTGAAATGTCCCACAAAAGAGCTTGACATTTTTTGTTTGTGATATATTATACTATGTCAATGGTAATCATACAGTTGCAAACAAACTCCCGCACACTGTCTACCTTGCAATAATAAATGTATTACGTTTCGGTGCTAGACCTTCATCAGGCACAAACAGACAAAAACAAAATATTATGTTAACGGGCTGGCTAGCTAATACTACTTTTCTTTTTTTATTTGACAAAAATCATCTATACAATTATACAGCTTTACAACGACAACAGGATTCAGGCAAAACAAGGCACACAAAAATACAAAACACGGTAGCTCAGGAGCTGTAGGTGTACGAATGATCAAGCATGGACAATAGTCAATAGTATTAACGGCGCAGAGGCAGTGGGGCCCCCAAATCAAATTCTTCTTAGGGCCCCATAAAGGCTTGGGCTGGGTCTGAATATACTTGACCAAAGGTTGTGTAGAATAGGACATAACCAGAAAAGATGTGCTAATGAGCCATCTGCCATTCTGCACCTATCACATAGTGGAGAGACTGTAGGATCAATTCAATTCAGTTTTGTTTTCGAGTAGTGATGCCTGTGCATAATCTTTGTCCAGATTGTTGTTGATGTGGACCCCAGATACTTGTAGGTCTGTACCACCTCCATATCCTCACCCTGGATGTTGACTGGGATCAGAGGTTCCGTTTCGCCGGAAGTCCACGCCCAGTGAAATAGAGCTTACGTAAGAGCTAGTGAACTTTGTGTGTCATAGAGTGACATGCATGATCTAAGAAAAAGCTTGTGTGCTTGTTCATTATTGACCTATTACATACCAACCTTGGGTAAACTGATAAAGCAGCATTCAGTTTTATGATTGTCTGCTATCAGTTTTGTTTTGGCACTGCTCACTAAACTTGCTTTCACTTTGGGATAAGCTTGGTGGAGCAACCTTTTCATGGCAGAACCCCTCACAAGAGGTGTTTTGGCACTCTGAACCCACCATAAGCACGCAGTAAATCACATGTAGGCCTATGCACTAGCTAGCTGTTGTCATTTGTCAGTGGTCAACCTTCTCAAAACAAAATCACCCAAATCAACCTCCACATGTCTAGAGTTCAATATAGTTCAATTTGTTAGTGAAAATAACATAGCATACTTGTACAGTATACTCTGTTCACAAATTGTCTCTCATTTGATAAGAATGTTAGGCTACTTAGCTCATGCAACCCTAAGCATTACTAAGTTGGCTTGATAAAGCCAACTTACTCATGTTGTAATTGCCTTTTTTGTCAACGCTACTCCTCCTATACAACTTTGAAG
The DNA here is from genome assembly GCA_900302295.1 of Parasudis fraserbrunneri. Classification (NCBI taxonomy): domain Eukaryota; kingdom Metazoa; phylum Chordata; class Actinopteri; order Aulopiformes; family Chlorophthalmidae; genus Parasudis; species Parasudis fraserbrunneri. The sequence goes on along the minus strand of OMKL01064039.1, from coordinate 14,142 downwards.
CTACCAGCTTCAAAATTGCTGGGCATCTTCAGGGTATGCCCGTGGGGTGTGCTTATGCTTTTTGTATGGATATCTCACTTCTATCCTTTCTTTCACTTGTTTTTTCATCCCTTTTCACTCATAGACTTATAAAGGGGTGTGGCTATTATCAGCGTTTAAGCTAGAGCCTTCCAACTTGCTATACAACTTAGAACATGCCCAACTAATGAATATTGATAGGCCCATGACCTCTCCAAATGTCTTCTTGCATCAGAGAGTACATGAACGATACACTTTTTCATGTCAAGAACCCCCAAATTTATAGGCCATGGACCTCCATTTGATAAGATTTTGTCTCAGGGATCTTGGTAGGTATGATTTAGTCCAACTGTCTATACTGTAGCTGGGGAGATAACAGTGGAGAGAGTGAAACCTATGATCAGAATAGTTACACATTCTCTCATTCTCTCAAATATTAGTGAAATCAAACTACCCCACATTATGCTGGGGATGCCCTAGAACCCCTCTCAAGGACCCCTGGGGTCTCCGGGTCCTACTTTGAGAACCACTGATGTAGACTAACTGTGGCTGTTGCAAATCTTAGATAGATGCATTGATTTTGCATTATGTCAATGAAGAAGGCCCAACCCATAATCCAAACCTAAACAAATGTGTAGTGCCACCACCAAAAATAAAAGGAATTCAGAAGTGTTTTCATTCTCTAGAAGTCTAGATGATTGATTGATCTCTTGATACAAGGACTAACACTAGACAGCAGGTAACTACACGTTTTTAATTGCATTTGCCGTATTCTGTGGTTGTAAATGGCAACAACAACAACAACAACAACAACAACAAGAACAACCTAACTAAACCAAACCAAACCGCGGATTGGGTCTTTAAAGGAAAGAATGCAAGACTGATTATGGCCCAAAAGCTTAGTATGACTTAACTTGTTTCCCTCTAAATGGAAAAATATATGTTGAAAGACAACCAAGAAGTGGAGTGTTGGCTCTTGCTTGAGAGCATTGTTGTGATTATAATCAGCTCAGAGTCTAGTTCTGTAGTACCACACAACAACATGAAGACAGAATAAGGAACCTTTGATAGGGCTCATTTACACCCTCCAACACGTTGGAGCATGTTGTGTTGTTGATGTCTAATGCTCAAAATATGTTGTCTCCAAGTTTTGGTGAAAGCCAAAACATTTTGAAATGACACATACTTGCCCCTCCCTCTCTCCCCTGGCTCCAGAAATAGAATAATGTTAATATAATTATTCTTTATCTATGTGTAGCTCACGTGACACATTGAAGGATGATCGTACATTCGGATAGTCCTCGTCAACTTGTAAAGTCTGAGATTTTTCATGTGACCAAATGGTATATGAAATGATGGCGTTCGGGTGTGCTATCTCTGATGATGTCACATGATACTCCATGTTCATAATAAAGTATGTTTGCACCACAAAAGGTGAAGGGTATGTGAAACGTCACAACTCGTAAGCTCGGGTACCATGGAACTTGCCCGAGTTTACCACTGGCATTTACCACTTGGTTGGCCGTTTGAGTGCGCCTTCCTGGTGGTAAAAACCGACCGAATGCACCATGAGAACGACTTAAGTTAGTCTCTCTTTGAGAGCATAAACACTAGATCCCATGGCCCGGAAGGACATTTTTACATTTATTTTGAATTTGTAGGTAGTGGGAGTGGGTAAGGTTAGGGATAGGTTTATAAACAACTTTTAAGGTGAAAATTATGACGACTTGCGGCTTTGCAGCTTGGCCAAAAACTGATGACCCCCAATGAAATGCAGATGACCCCGTGTGATCTAGCATCTACCCATTGAAAGGTATCTGTCCCTCCCACTGTGGTGCACAGGAGGTGAATTCCTTGATTGTATGGACATTGATGTATTTTTCAGAAGGCACTTGCAGAGCAGTATAACACTATTATCAAAGTCATTATAGTTTTTGAATCACTGTGCCTGTTATGAAGAACAACGAATTCAAACAATAATATTATAATGTTCCAGATAGAAGCTTTTTGGTGCACAATTCTACTTATTTCACCCCCGTTAGTGCCTCCCTGCTGCAATCTGGACTCCAGTGTTGCAGTTTATATGTTTTATCTTAAACAGTCAGCAGGTAACCATTGACCAACCCTTTCCTTAGCCTTGCAAGCTAGAAAACATCTTATATTGTTTTTTCACATTGTGACAGTGTTGTGAACAAATAAAAGGGTTTTTTTCAGGCTTGTGAGGCTGAGGCTAGATATGGAAAACAGTTTTTTATTCAAGTTTTTACACTATTAATGCAAAGAAAATGATATTTCATGATATTTCAAATGACAAAGGTCAGGAATTTGACCACATGGAGACCTGTGGCCATTTTAGGATGAAATTTACCACCCCGTCACAGGCCTCATTGTGATAACAAGGTAAAGATAAAAAAAAAAAGTTTTGTTTGAGGTGGGAAAATGTTTTCTTGAAGGATTAAGACGTCTTTCATGTTGTGGATTTTTTTGTTTTTTTTGTTTGCTCTTGATGAAAATTTTGAAAATTGCAAAGTGGAAATGGCACCCGTTTCTCTCGAATGACTCTCATACAGACAAAAGACTGATACTGCGCATATAAGTCTTTTATTGCGTTAGTTACAACTTACACCTGTATGGTTGTATAATAAATATGAATTTATGTTTAACATTTCAAGATCTGATCCAGAGCAATGCACAACCTATGCAATAGACCCAAACAAGACAGCTATAGGTAGACAGGTAGGTTGTCAGAGAAAGATACAAGGCAGCCAATACTGTAAGTATAGTAATGCTGAAAATGATTCACAAATTTCAGATTTCCTAGATGCCGAGGTACCAAACCTTTATTGTCCCTGAGGAAAGGGAAATATGTTGTTGTATAAGGCACTAAATATATATTTTTTTAAAGATAAATAAATAAAATGAATGATAAAAAGTAAAATCACAACATTATATGTGTACAGAAAGCTTTAGAATATGTACAGAAATCTATTCATATGAATAATCTAATCTACAAGTGGATATTGAAGTAATTTGTGAGAGAGCATATGTAGCAGATATATACAGACAGTGAACAGATACAATACAGAGCAGGCTGCTGATATTCCCATAGTAATGTTGTCAAGTCAAGTCAAGTTTATTTGTCACATACCATCATACAAAATGTGCAGTGACTTTTTTTTGCTGGTTCCTAAGTGTGCTTAATAATTAGAATAAAAATAGTTAGAATAAAGTAGATAAAGTAAATTTAACAAGGATATACATAGATGAATTGTACAGTTTAGTTAAATCTATAGGAGCGGAATGAGCTGTCCAATATATACAAGGATATGCACAGATGAATTGTATGTTGCTATGAAAATGAATAGCTACATACCCAAAACAAAGAGCATGTCATCAAGCCAGGGCAAGTGTACAAATACACATATGAAAATTATCTTTGGTTATGATAATTACAGGCTGATGTGCAAAGGAACATTATGTTCTGGATTATCCACAGGGCAGAAAGTTACATAAAAACAAGTTTGAGTTTGGTCCCTTGTGTTTTAGTGGAAATGTGTTTATGTTTACAGAATGATCAGAATGTTAAAAAGCTCTCCATTTCCAGAACAGACATGAAAATGAAAGTGACAAGTGTCAGTTGGAAACTACAGCAACATTTTCCACAGTCTCAACAGTCTCCTCACTGCTATCTACATACCTTCTGATTGTCACACTCTACTTTCCTCCCTCAAAACACACACACGCACACGCACACACGCACACACACACACACACACACACACACACACACACACACAAGCTTAACTTATGGAGGGAGTGCGTGTTCTGACGGTTTCTGTGCTGACCATTGAGGTGGCAGAGAGCCTGTTAGCCCCTGACTCCTTGCCTGGCTCAGTGAATGGGAACACTTCTTGGGTCATTCGTGTTAAAAAGCAGGGCATTTCCTTTTTCCCTCCCAGTACGCGGCCTTTGGCCTGGAAGGTATAGGCCACGCGGTGGGAGAGGCGGGTTAGCAAGCGAGTCAGCTCCAGGTCGCGACCCCCCTCCTCCTCCAGTAAGGTACAGAGAGTTTGGAGGAAGACAGCTCCCGCAGGGTGCATAAAGGCTCCGTAACCTGAGGGAAGGAGAGAGGGAGAGAATTATGGAGAGACGAACATATTTGCATAGAAAATGCCATCCAGTGCATTTGCTGTAGTTATATAATTGTCAAGGGGTCAGGGGCTACCTGGTGCCGTGGCGTACATCACGGCCGTATCCATGGGAACAGACAGATACTGAGAGAAGCTGTCCTGTGTGATGTCACTTCCGACTGAATCAACCTCCACCCCATCATCCAGCTCACTTCCACGGCATGCCTGGAGGGAAAACAGACTGAGGAATAAGGCTCACAGCCTCAGAGCAAAATGTATTGTACTTTGTATTTGTACAATGTTTTGAAGGAAGTCAAGGATTGGATTCTCCTACGCATTGAAATACAAAAATCTCATATAGAATCTTTACCTTATTGACCTTATTGATACATTCATACAATATCAAATACTTTTCTATTTTTACTTAAGTATAATTTTGAGGGGAGACCTTTTACTTTTCACCAGAGTACTATTCTATCAGGGTATATTTATTTTAAAGTAAAGGAATTATGTAATTGTTCTACCACTGCATGCTTGACTATTATGACTTTGTGATTGTGATTTTAGTGTGTGATGGTGAGGTGAAGATGAGGATGCTCCTGCTGCTGACCTGGATGAAGAAGAGTTTGGTCTTGCCCTCCATGTGTGTGTTATCGAAGCAGCTGAATATGCGGGACAGCCTAACAGGTTTCCCATCCGCTCCGAACACACAGTCCTCCTCGCCATGAGATGACATCACAGCCAGGAAACAGTCCTTCACTGGCCGCCGGCTTTCTGCAAGACAAGCACACACACACACACAACACACACACACACACACACACACACACACACACACACACACACGTCACAATGATTACTGAGATGTAATGTGGTTATTAAAAGTTAATTTCAGTTGACAGTTTGCTGACACATCACGTAGTCACCTTTCTGTCTGACAGGACAAGACATGACATGGCACGCATATGCAGATAAACACATACACACACACACACACTGTCTCCATAACTTCCACAGTGCCCATTAAACAGGCGTGCTGGCTCAACAGGTAAAGGGACATTCTGTCCTCTTGGTGTGTTTAGGTACGTATGCAAAGTGTCAGTCAAGAGGCGTGTCTCATGCTTCCTGCACATATGTCACCACTCTAGAGAATTTCTATGATAATGCATTTCGTGATAACATAACACTGAGTTGAGAGGAGTAGAAATTTGCCTTTCTGTCCTCCAGTCATGTTTTAATCAGTTTGTTTTGCCAGATGATCGAGAGATAAATGTCTCCCCCAGGACCAGATGACTTCACCAAAGTCAGTTTTGGGACTTTATCTAGTCACTGGATAGTATAGGATTTGATCTAGTTATTGACTACTGCAGTGCACTCTGACCCCAAATTAATCAAAAACAATATTACAGTATCTGCGTTTTCCAGTTTAATAGCGCAGATAGATTAATACAGTGTGTTGGTTACACAATATTGAGCAATGTCAAATGGTCTTAACTGTGCCACAGGTTGGCTTAAATAATTAAAAGAAATTCCAATGATTCCATGAGACTAATTTGTAGATGCCAGAAGCACTCCTTATTATGTTTTCTTTTTCTCTGTGCGCTGTGCAATTCCGTTGTCTAAGTCATATAACTAAGAGACTAATAATAACATAATAATTTAGACACAAGACAGTCTTTAAGCAAGTCGTCTTGCACATAAACAGCTGGTACTCAATGGAGTAGAGTAGAACATCTGATGCTTTTTGAGTAACAATAAAGGACACCATCTGAGCAGTAGTTAACCTTATATAAGTAGTCAACGTATACAGTGGATACATGGTAGCATATATTTAGAATGTACATCATGTCTGTGTGTCACTGTGTGTTACCTTTCTCAAACAGTGTGTAGATCTCTTCACTGCTGGGGTCCGTGTGTATGTTCACCTTGAAGCCCAGTCTGCTGAGAGTCCTGTGGAGTCTCTTAGTGTCTTTGTTCGCCCCTGGCCTCTTACCCAGGTTCACCCCGGGGTCAAAGTGTGCCACGGACACCAGGACTGCCCTGTTAGACTCAGCACCATCGTCCTTTCCACCCTTCCACAGTGGCATGATCCCAGAGAGTCTGAGAAATGTGTCCTGGATCCTCCAATTCCGTCTCTGTAGTCAGTTCTTGCAAATGTCAAGACCGTAGTTCTAATGGTGAAATATATAATATAATATATTTATATATAATATATAATATAATAGGT
>OMKL01064036.1:0-15991 GCA_900302295.1 Parasudis fraserbrunneri | reverse complement strand
TATGCTAAAATGATTTCTTTCTTTTCTCTCTTATCTTGCTGGGCAAGGATGTCCACAATATTTCTCTGCTTTTCAGGCAGCTTTGTGAGCTGGCCAAGGCCTTTAAAGGCCAGCAGCACTGAAGGCCTGTGTGTGTTTGTTTGTGTGTGTGTGTGTGTGTGTGTGTGTGTGAACATCTCTGTTTGCAATTGTTTAGGCTGTTGCAGAAAACCCTCATAATACTTTGCTAATTGTGACAAGCTGCAAACACTGAAAGCTTTCATATTGTCACAAAATATTAATTATTATTTATATCCACAATATGAATAAGTATAATTTTAGTGTTTTTTATGTAAAGTTACAAATACATGTTATTATTTTGTTTAATCTGTCATGGATGCCTGCCTGCCTGCATTAATACATTTTGATACATTGCAAATTGTAATTTCAACACACAGCGTGATGCATGAATGATCGCACATCAGTCAGTCAACATCTGAATACATTGGAATAAAAATTGTATCAGTTTGTAACCACCATGACAGTTACAACTTGTAAGGTTTGACAAAAATGGCAAAAATAAGTTTTTTTTTCAATAAAGCACACCCACAAATATGTTTTGTGAAGTCTGAGTTTTAGAGAGAAAAGGAAATTGACAGAAATTAAGAAAGAAAGAGACAGACAGCAAGAGTGGCCAATCAGTCTTACAACTGACCTATCTCAAACCTGCCCTCTTTTCTTGATCCTCCAATCACAACTGTTGCTTTTCTTGACAAAAGAGGGTGGAGTTTGAGATGGGCCAATTGTAATAGATATTCCCTCTAGTCTAGACTGCAGAGCTTAGATACAGCAGATGGTCAGAACAACAATGTCAACTTCTAAGAAGCCCATGGCTCATTCAGAAGTGGTTGATTAACCATCTTGCCAGAGAAAACCATGGAACATGAGCAAGTCTGTCAGATAATGCAGAATATTGAGCAAAATGAAAGAGAACTAAAATATCTCATTACAGATCATCCCCACCAGCAATTGATGAACATTTCTTACTTGGATAAGCATCAGTTAAGTCAAACGTAAAACAAATAAATAAATAAAGAGAGGTAACTATAACATACTGTGGCAATGGTGAGCAGAAAACAAAATGAGCCAAATATCGAATTGGGTGTAATTTCTGCTCCATTCCCTTCAGAGACAGTATTGGCTTGAAAAGTAATGTTTCATTAGCTGTCCTGTTTCTCAGATTGTTCCATTTTCTTTCACTCAAAGGTTTTATAATTCAAGTCAGCTTAACACCTCTCTATTAAAGAAAGAAATAAAGCAACATTAATAATACATGTGGATTTATAAAAAAAATAAAAAAAAATAAATAAAAATCCCTTGACAGCAACATCAAACAGCTGCTTTAGAGTGGATTGGACCCCAACTTGCAAATGTGTGAGACATGTCAAAGGCAGGTGCGAAATAGTACATTAAAGAAATTATGTCCAAAAAGTGTTCTTCCCTTTGTAAGCACTGCATGTGAAAATAATATATCATGTGGACAAAACTACCAGATGTATAACCGTGTTGTTTACATGCTTTTTTAAATGTACAAACACACAGACAAAAAAGACTTATCTCTCTCTCTAATGACTCTTTGCACCGGCTCAGTAGGAAACATATCCATGTGGTGTATCGGCTGTTTCCTGGCTTTGGCTGAGCTTGGGAAAAAGGTGGCCATTTGTTTTGTGAAAAAAGAATAGTGGGAGAGAAAATTGCTTCCTGCTTTTTGGCAGGTCCCATCTGTGTCCTGAGGCATCTTTGAAAAGACACGTCGGGGACAGATGAAGACATCTGGAGATACCTGCCACATCTGTCCACGTCTAAACATATTTACCTCAACCCTCTCATCGCTGGGCAAATTAGCATGTAGCCTTCAGATGATGCTTTGATCGGTCCTGCGCCCAGTGTCACAGCTCAGGAAGCCAGCATCCAGCCATCAGGTACCATTAGAAGACAGCAGAGTAAAGCTGTCTTCAGACACCACACCTACAGTACAGTACTTCAAAGTTATACCATCCATCTGCTGTTAACTTTCAATGAAGCCTTCACTGAATATCTAGATATTAATTTTTGCCAAATTCTGAAACTTTTGAACTGAAATATATAGTTTGATATTTAGGGCTGTTCTCAACTAAAGACATTCTTAGTTGAGTAATCAGTCATATGACTCGTTTGATTGATCAATTAGTTGATTTGATTGACACATCTGTGAACCTGTGTTTCGCACATGCAGTCATACAGAAGGATAAATCTAGTGCTTGCCAGAGATGCGCTTATCATTTTTCAAGAAATAACTAACAGTATGGAAAAAAAAAACCAAAAAACATAAAAAGCCACTAACAAAGTCTTTGTCGACTAAGACCAAACCGACCAATGAATCCACTAAGGGGGCAGCACTGATATATTTAGTTAAACATTATTTTGAGACTGTACATTGTTACCAGAGGTTCACAGATGCCTTATAGTTTGGTCACTCCCCAGTGTGGTGCCTTGTGAGACTCTGGAGCACAGCTGGGTGATCACAAGCATCTGCTATCAGGTGGGATTTTCACATCTAAACATTGTTGCATATTAAGTGTTCTGAGAGTAAAGATTGTTTTGGTGTGTAATTTATATGTAAAATAGTGGAGTGGGGGAGTGCAGGTGGTGGAATGATAGATTGGATACGTGTCTGACGACATCAGGCGTTAGCTCATTAGTAGTTGAAGTCTTTCCATTGGATACCAGAAATCCATGGGTCTAATTAATTCATCCACTCAGCAGTGAGACACTCTGTAAAAAGGGGGGCTATATCACACCATGAATCCTTTCTAGCATTAACACAGAGTGAAAAGAAATCACCCCGAACTTGATAAAAATGTGTGCCGGTCATGCCCAATTGAGCTCTGTCTCTGTGTGTTAGGCCGTTGACACGTCTTTCTAGTATTGAGGTAGTGTTCAGAGAGACAGGGATAGCTCTACACTCCTCATCAGAACTCAAGGAAGTACGCTGTGTGAGATAAGGTGATACTGCATTTGATTATCTTTGCATGAGTTGTGGTAGGCATTTAGCATATTTCAGTTGCCCCAGCTGATCTGTGTTTTGGTGGTGGCGCTTGCGCTATCATGAGGATCTAAAGGAGTTGCACTGGCATCACATTGATGATCAATTATACATTAATCGCAGATTTTTTCCCTCTCCCGAGAACCAGGTGGGCCTTTTGATATTCAAATATTGTAGAGCGGGAGTTGGCCTCTCTTTTTATAAATAGACAACATTTGTAGGGCCACTGTATTGGACCAAACAGCAAAAGAAAACAACCAGTATTGTGTTGTACTGTGCTATGCTACGGTAGTATTCCCATTCCCGATAGTAAAAATAATGTGACAACAATAAGTCCTTACCTCACAACTCTGTTTAAACATAGTTCCCCTGAGAATTATCAATCCCATATTTTCTGATTCAACCATTTAGGCATACAGTATTCTTCTTTTCTTTTCTTATTTCTTCTTCTATTTCTTCTTGTTATTTTTTTTTTGTACAAAGAACAGTCAGTATGTAAGAAAATCAGATTTAACATGTAATATATATTTTTTTTTTATCACATTGACATTATCTATATCTGCCCATATTGTTCAGATAATTAATTCAGTTCAGATTACTATCTCTTTCAACACAATTAATTGCCAACTGCTGTAGGTTAATGAAACATGTTTGATTGGGGTCTGCACTTCTAAGTTCACAGCCTTTTCTGCTGGGCATGGTGATGGCATTGTATACATCATTAACCCACTTAATATGCATTCTTCTCCTCATGTCCAGCAGTGTGTAAACAGAGAGGTACAGTGCCATGTGCATATGGACGTCCAGTGCAGGTGCCCTTTGAACTTCCTTCCTTCCATTTGGTAACCTTCCAATCAGAGGTCCTTCATGCTGAGTTGTACTGTCCAAATCAAAGTTGTATTTTTCCATATCTGGCAAACTGCCAACGTTTATTTTGCCATCTTTACCAGGTGCCCATAGCCCCAGAGTTGGTGCCCTGATGCAGGTATCTCTCCCCAGGCCAGATGGCCCTTCCATGGGGCTATGCTATGCAGCGCTCCCCCTGAGCCCTTATGGTGAGCACTGGTCATCAAAATTAAGAATGCAAAAGAATGAGTAGCAGTGGCAATCAGAGTCAGTAGTTAAAATCAGAGTCAGTAGTTAAAATCAGTCGGTTGTTCAAATCAAGAGCCCAGTTTTGCTATACCGCTACCCGTTCTGTTTAGCTTGTGAAACTGTTAACAGAAATCCTGACCAATGGAAATCTGAGTTTGACACAACATCAGGGACATGGAAATTCACTAAAAGTAGAATGTCCATACATGCTGCTCTGGCCATGTTGAGGATGAAATGAAGCCTATCAGGAGAGATTTAAATTCAGAATGACTTGTCGTTAACAAAAAAAGTGCATCAATGTAGTATACCCAGCCACTGGCCATAAAGACTTTTCGTCAGCCCTCTTGCGCTTGATTGTCATAAATCGAGAAGGGAACAATCAATGGTAAAAGTGCAGAGTGCAGTAGTAGCACGCTAAGGGGAAGGGGGAGCTCAAAGTGAGCAGGCCAATCTCTCAACACAATGCACTTCCCTCCAGGCTCTTCCAAGGTCAAGGTCAGTCTCAGAACCAACTGTGCAAGCATATCTATTCACTTCATATCTGTAAAAACCTCAGTTGGTTGTCTTATAAGAAACAGCCCTGGGCAGTGCAGAGCTGTAAGCACAATGTTATCTCTGTGGATGAAGATTGTGTGTCCTGATAAGCCATTTTAATACAAAATACCTACGATTCCACAGCGCTCAAACAAATGTACTCAAGTACTTATCAAAATGTTTGTCTTTTCAACACCTAATTAAATGATTTTCAGCTCTGTCAGAAGTTTATAATTTTCAATTAGTAGAAAACATTAAATGGCTCATTTTAGGATTTGACAGATGCTTTGGTACGTTGCAAGCCTGAATCTATTCACCCTCCAATTCATCTGTGGGTGCCTAGTTACTGTGTGGGTTGAGGTTTCTCACTAGAAAATAGTAGCAACAATACCACATTCCTCTCAGGGAATAAAAGTAAAATATTGAGAGACCCTTAAAAAAGAAGCCACTACCCACAACACCCACCCCTCACATTTCTCAGTGGCTTAGCAGAGATGGAACAGTATTTGCTTTGTGTGTCAGTACTTCTATACATATCTCTCTCCCTCTCTTTTTCTCTCTCACTCTGTTGTCAGGTTTTGACTGAATCAGGTTAGATATGGGAGGCACAGAAACAGAAGCATCACTGGTGAAAATGACAATGCATCTGTCCTCTTGTATTGAGATGCACAAACTAGCTACCTTCCCAAGGAAAAAACAACATATGCAACCCCCCAAAAATAACAAACTTCTGGCACAGATGCAGTATTTCTTCATATAAACTATGGTACAGTGACATCTTGGTCAGTGATGCAGATGCTAATTCAAAAAGGTAAAATCAAGCGATATTGTTACATAAATACATTTGCTATTCAAATTTCTGACACAAGGAGTGTCTGTCTGTCTGTCTGTCTGTATGTCTGTCGACTTACTTCGCCAATGGCAACGGTCTCAACCAAAGCAGAATCCTCTATCTCATCTCTTTCTGTCTGCACCCTCACCTCAATGTATTATTTTTGGCTCAGGCTTTAACATGTTTCAGAATAGGGTGCTAATTACACAAAGTGTATCACTGATGTCATGAACAACACTAGAATGTATGATAATGTTAAATGCTAGCAAGACAAGGCCCAATCTGTTCTTTATTTGACCATATTAATTTTAGCTGCATGCACATGGAAGAGTTTGACTGTTAGATGGAAAATACGCATTTTATAACTTTAATAACTAATCATAATTCAAAATTATCTAAAAACAAACAAATAGAAAAAAACTAAAACATTACAAATGTAAACTGAGATGTTAATTCAATTTAATCAACATGAATGAAACCTCATGTTTAATAGGTAACATAGTCTGTCCTTGTATATATGTCCCATAGTTTGGATTTCAGTGGTGGGGAGACCCATTTGTTCATTGGATTTTTTGAATTACAGATGGCACCGATAATTGTAATCTCATCTCTTCTGATGTCTATACTCTGGGAATCTGATATTAACCGTAATGTTAAAGGGGCATTTTGCAGATTGTTTACCTAAATTCTGTCATTCTGTTGTGAGGAAAACGTGATAATCATACACAAAACATATCAATGTGTTCTGTATCTCGAGAGCTTTGCCCTAGTGATCTGCAGACACAATTTCCTCAACTATTTCTTAAACTTTTCGCAAGCTGGGCCTACTACAGTTGAAAATAGCTGAAGTGGCCCTTTAATGGACAAACTCCTTCAAAGAAATAACTAAAATGCAGTCAGCAGAGTGCAGACTTCCGCCAACGCTAATCAATCTCCCCACTTTGCTTTCACTTTCAACATTTTACTGGGTAGATGACATAAACAAGAGTTGCCTATATTGTCATGGCTTATCAACTTTCACAATAATACATATTGATGATACCATCAGTAGGATATCACAGAGGGACAACACATTTCAAGTGTCATGATCAGACAAGCTGTTGAGTTCATATTTTAAATTTTGTGAGAATAGGCCAACTATGAGGCCAAATTACTCAAAACGTTACAGGCATCCTCACTGTAGTAAGACAAACATGTTTTTTTCAAGTTTGGTGTAAATTGGACAAAGTGTTCACAAGTAACTTATCACTTCCTGTTTACCATGTGTTTGGATTTGGTGGTCATATGGCTTGGCCTTTCAACTAATCTAAATAATACATATATTAGTATATATTAGATATATTGATACAGAGGATGGTCCGTAGATGCCACACTGTGTTGTGAGAATCAGGAGAATTAGGAGGAGCAGGGAAAAAATATATTTTCCAAAACATCTAAATGCCAGAAAATCTAATATTGTGGACTGCCTATGTCCTTACGGCATATTTGTTGTCTGTGATGAGCCATATATCTGGGTATCATTTTTGTGACTGTATGATTAATAGGTTAGGAGATCATTTACAAATTCAAGCTTGGCCTTATGGTGGTGCTAGACGAAAGGTCATGGGGTCACCAAAATCAATAGATGTCTTCTGTTAGGGGCCATATCTTTTATCAAGATATCTTTATGTATGTATTGCTGTTTTGCGATTTAGCCTAATATGTAGTGATTTAGATAACTTAATGTGGAACTTCAAGGACCATACCAGTCTTTTTGACAAGTCATTCTTGCCAAAATCAAGGCACCCTTCTTTTTTCATAATCTTTTACCATTACTGACATTTTGTTAGATTCACCACTGCCATAGGTTTCCATTGCATCTGGAAATATGTCTTAAACACCACATAAACCATGAAAGTCACCACATCTGACTAAAATGCCATGCTAACATTTCATGCATTTATTTTCCTGAAACGTTTTTGTTTTTTCCCTTCAAAAGTTGCTTTATTGTGCCTTAATACAGTGTCTAAATAGGAAGAAGAGGAATTCTTCCTCATATACTGTATTATATCACAAAGGCAAAAACCTTTCAGAAAACAAGTGACATATAAGATGTTAGCATGGCATTTTAGTCAAATATGGTGACTCTTCAGTTTATGTGGTGACATTTTCAGATACACTGGAAGCCAGTGGCAGTGGTGAATTGGCAGAAAATAACTAACACATTTTTCAGTAACGTTTAAAGATTATGAAAAAAAGAAGGGTGCCTTGATTTTGTATCAAGGCAATAATGACTTGGAATCAACATCTCAAAAAGACTGATATGGTCCTTCTAAAGCTCCTGTGGGTACGTTTCAAGAGAGCGGGTGATTCGTGATTGCAGTCAAATGCACACAAATTCATCCTATTTAACCCTGAAACTTTCAGTCTTGTGAGAATATATTACATAAAACATTTTGCAAAAAAAAAAGCTGTCTGCTCAAGTCTCTCACAAGAATTATTTTGACAACCACGATGGCCAATGAGGTATGAGTCTTTCCCTGACAAACTTCTCAGATTGTCCGGAAGCTCAGGCCATGCTTAAACATAGACTTTACTCAGTATTGGACATGGTGGTTACTGAAACATTCTCATATTACCCTACTCATCGGTGACAACCTTTTTATGATGTTTTTCATGCCAGAAATCAAACAAAATGTTAATAAGAGGAAGTTACCTACTGTAGGTTTAATGAGTCATGCCACAGAGCTGGTTAAATTGCACCAAAATACATACATTTTTAATGACTAAATTATTTAGTTCCAATTCATACAGTACATTTGAAAACAGATTTTTAGTCAGTATTTGCTTTCAACAAATAATTACTAATTTGAATGTTGCATTGAGAAAATATGATATCTCAGCCAGCATGTCTGTTGTGGGGTGCATTAGTAGAGCGGTGTCTTCCTTCACCAAGCCCTGGATGAAGTCTGGACTAGATAGAGTTACAGTATCTATTTTTGTCTCTGGGAAATTTCTGTTTGTATGTGCTACGTATGCAAGTGCCTCCGTTTCTCCACCTGGGACTCTTAAATATTGCTGGTTTGAGCACTTTTACTTTTTTTTAACAGAGGAAATTTGCAGTGCGGCAGCTTTTTTTTTTTTAAAGGTGTCTCACTGCAGCTGAGGTATATGAGGGAGAGAACACTTTATGTGTTTCTTCAGGTTGCCTCCACCAGCTGACTCTTTCTGAACAGGTGTCCTTAAACTGAGAGGCTGGACTCTTCTGCTCTGCACTATGACAGATGCCGTGTAGGAGAAAGGTATGATATTGTTCCTAATGAGATTTCCTTATGCTCTTCCCCTCGCCTGGGGGCTGTGAGAGCCTGCTTAGTTCACATGGGGGCCTTATTACCGTATTTCTCTGTCGAAGGACTCCTTCAGATTCACACCTCAAGCAAATTCCCATCATGTTTGATCCCTCAGCTCCACGCCGGTGAATTGATCTGAGGTAAAAAAAAATAAAAAAAATAAAATAAAATAATAATAATAATAAATCAGAGGTGATGCATTCCCAGATGAAAGGGGAAGACACGCTGTGTGCACCACTGGCACTGCTTTCCAGGGTTTTAATTACTGGAAAAAGCAGGATTAGGCAGCGGGTCGGTTAGAATGACGGAAGCATTGGCTCCTTAGATGGTATATGGCATTTTCTATCTTGATATTTCTTGTCGTCTAGTCCCCACGTATGCAGGGTAATTACAACAGGTATTATTAGCATACTTTGAAAAATAGAGTCCGCATACTAGACTACGCTCCCATTAGTATTTATTGGTGCATACCACAGCATGTAACATTTCAAGCTGTATGCTTGAAGTACTTCAGTCAGGTTTGGGCTTACAAAAAGCTATACCCTGTGTGTTTGGCTTGGGTTTGGAAAATGTTGGGGTTTTTAGGTTGGGCTCTAATCAAGCTCTAATTGAGCTACTGGGCCACATTACCAGTTTTTGTCATATACCCGGTGTTATTAATTTCCTATTAGCTATTTTATTGAGCACATGTTATACAATCTCACAAATGGAGATATATTTCATGAGATAACTTTTGTCTCATCTTTCTATTTAAAAAATACTTTATGTGGGTGGTCAGGGGATTGATTATCATCACTGATGTCTGTTTACTGTATGTAGCTTAACATATACCATACGCAAGAGCGATTTTCTGAGATTTCCTGGACATCACTTATGCATGAGTTGTTATGGTAATAGCGGCACAGATATCTCTAACATTCTGAGTGGGTGTCGAACTCAGCTAATGGAATTCACTAATGAATAGAGTCCGGGCAGTTTTTTTTATTCCATTACCATCAATCATTTAATTGTTAATTTCAATGATTAATGTTGGCTTCAGTCTCCTTTGCTATTTCTGCCTGTCTGATGCACACATACTTCACTCATAGGCATGCTTCAAAGAAACTGTGTAGTAAGTGTCTGGACTTTTTTCAGCACAATAGTTTGTCCAGTATTAGTCCTGTATTCAGTGTTGAAATTATGATAAAATAAATATGAACAAGTGACCAATACAGAATTTCTCAGCAAATGTAATCTCATTAAATAATTAAATAATGGCTCATGGCAATGGGATTTTGTCACTGCTATTTTGTCACTGCTATTTTGTTCCCATTTTTCAGCTAGCAGTTGCTAGTCTACAGTGAAGTTGTGCAATTTACATATCCTAAATTAAGTAACTAGACAAAACAAATAATTCCTTTATTTACAATTCAGAAGGCTACATTTAATTAATTAATAATACTACCATTGAAAGGTTCCTCAATATGATTAATTACTTCATGTGAGGTATGCTGTGTACTAGGCAGGCTTTTTGAGGAGACTTCAGAATTGTATTTTGTTTTATTTCATTTTTGTCCTTTATAAAAAATGAGGTGGTAGTCTTTGAAAAAATCATTACCTGCAGTAGTTCATCGGGGCAAAATGCCTTTTCCATATCTGTGTGATATGTTCTTGTCATATTCAGGTGACAACATCTGATGTGTGAAAAAGGTGGAAGTCAATTGATATGGAATGATTTGATGAATTATGCATGATTGAACCCTACCTGAACCCTCCATCACCTTGTCTATGTTATGGTATGGACTTTAATTGTCTTGGAACATACCTCTATATACTGAAGAGTCTTAACAGCATGTCCATGGTGTTGCCTGTTAGTGTGTAATAATGTTTTCCCAGACAGAGTGAAACATTAAAGTTGAAAAAGTGTTACGATATGGCATTAAAATGATCTGTCAGTTATAAAAATGAGGGATGGAAACAGAAATCAAAGTGCTCTTAGCAGCATCCCATTTTTTTTTTTTATACGACTAGCCTTTGTTGAGTGAAACAAATCCAGGAATGGAGGGAAATAGAGAATGGACAAATTGCAATCCAACTCCATTTAGCCACAAATTGGATGGACATCTGTTCTCCCTTCCCCCATGTTGACATGTTTCTGTTGATTCACCCCTTCTTCCAAGTGGTGGTGATCATCCAGCTCATCTCTTCTCATTTGGATGGCATTATTGGACTGATTCCTGTCGTGTGCACAGCACTGTGGAAAGCTGTGTGATGGTTTTCTATGGTCTTTCCCCTGGAGGGCCGTAACTCTCTTTTTAATGTCAGTGACATCTTTTATTTTGACTCCAGCCTGTCAGCACCCAGAGGAGAGAACAGGTTGTGTATATCCATCCGTCACTGTGTGAAGTCACTACATCAAGCCGGGCACCAAGCAGATAGGAGTTTCAGCACTCTGATAATCGCCATTTTGTAACTCATAATTCTTTTCACCCACATCACTCTCACTCTGTCTTCTAGAGAGATTAATGGTCCTGCATATTCCTAGGTATAGACTGTTTTAGACTTCTATTCACCTTATATTTCTAGGTAACAAGGATGCTGTTAGTTTGCCGCTTCTGTAAATCCACTTACCATGTGCGCATGACACAATATCTAGAAAGGGATATATTAGCCTTTGAGGTCCACAATTTTTTAATGAAAAATGTCAAGACACTTGTTCTTTTTCTTCTCAATTATCCTTGTTACAAGGAGAATGAGCTAGTTAAGCAGTTTATCTAGATGTATTATTTATTCAGTTTGAATATCCACACTAGTTAGCATCTTTGCCACAATATCGGACTGCCTATATCCTGACTCGTTAAACGTACAGTCACAAAATTTGCTGTGAACATTCAAGGCCCCAAAAGAAAGAAACATATTGATTTTGGTGAACCCCATGACCTTTCCTCTAGCGCTACCATCAGGTCAAACTGAACTTATGGCTGGATTGCCATACAATTTGCTGAGAACATGCATGATCCCTAGAGGACAAAACCTATTTATTTTGGTGACCCCATGACCTTTCCACTAGTACCACCATCAGGCCAAAATTGTCAAGTGAACGTATCTACTGACCTGTTAGTCGTACAGTCACAAAATTTGGTTTTAACATTCATGACCCTGAGGGAAATAAGGCTTTAACACGGGGCTCTAACCATGGCAATGTCCATCACTTGGTCGGTCACTCGGTTCAACCACCTCGGCCCAGTTGGGTGTAAGGAGCAGCACGGCCTCTAGGGACCACTAGTAGGGCTTTTAGACTCTTAGTCTTGTTTCTATTTTAGCCTAACACAACATTCTACTTTTAACATGCTATGTGTTCTAGTACGCTTGTGGAGATGACTTACTTGCATGCTCAAGGCTTTGCCCGCTCACATGTGGGTGTAGGAATCTCTCTGAGTGCAATTCTAGCTGTTATTATAATTAGAAAATGGATGGGATTGATTATACAAATATACACTGTGGAATAAATGGATATTAATTTCATAATTACAGTAAAGTAAATGTAACTGTATACAAGTAACAAAAACATTCCCATTGTCTTCAGAAAAAAAGAAAAGAAAAGTCCAGGACAGTGGCTAATGAGTATGAGTATTAGCCAAGTTATATTTGCACCTAAATTGTCATGGAGACTGAAAACACCTGTATCTTCCTTTCTGTCTTGAGCAAATGATGGTCTCCATGTGAATTTTGGGTTTATTCAACCAAAATCTAACACAGTGGCAATGCATAATGGTGGTTTTGATATCAGCAAGAAAGCCCAGGTTCCCTTGAATCAAATTACATATAACACTTCATGCCTACGGTCAAAATGAACCCAAGTTGAGCTATGTGTTGGTATTTACAGGTGCTCACTGGTATAACTAGCCTATTGAGGGTTTTTAAACTGTTGATGACAAAATCATCTCAATAGCTAAATACTGTACATTTTCCAATAAAAGCTGGGTGTCAAGTGGTGGCCGAGTCTCAATTAATAGTTGGGGTTATGGGGCTGTTTGGGCAAATAATGGATGTCTTTTTACTGAAAGACCAACATGGACTTAATTTACAAGTAGACCTACAGATATGTAAGTGCAAGTCATTTTTATTTGTTTATAGCTAATGCTTATGTTACGCAAAAGTGTGTCTGTCCTAACCCAGTGTATCTTATCCCAGGGCCGCCAAGCCTGTAGTGATGAGACTAATACTGTCATGCATTATGTTCTAGCACTGCTGTGATATGTGCATGGTTGGATGCATATGGATGAATCTATTTCATAATCTGTTATGTTAGCCATAGGTCTTTACAGTACGTCTATTCCAAAATCCTGAGTAAACTAAAACTTCCTTGAAATGGTACTTTTAGCACACTGGAATTCTGCCCTTTTCATTTCATTTCATCAGTGGACCATAATAATTTGTGTAATTTTAAAACATGTGGACAGTCTTTCTGACGTAATGAATATATATGACTAAAGTGTGCTTATTTTTATGTTACTGAAATTATGTCAGGGCTTAAGATAAATTAATAGTGCGCTTGGATGTAATAGCTAAAGCTCGAGACCGTAAAAGTAGATCAAGTAATTATTATTGTTGGTGCATGTGGGTGTAAGGCAAATTATAAGTTCTGTGGTCATCAGAGCTTGGTATTGCATGTGAATATAAGCTGTATTCATAGTATTCGATCACAGACATCTTGGTCGCAAACCACAGGTGATTTTAATCAAATAACAGGTGATTGTCATTGAATGACAACCGTGGCCAATGAGCTGTGGCATTTGGCCATATTGTATGGCAAAATCCATCATGAGAATACTATGAATTGGAGGTTGAATTGTTGTTAAAAATTATTTTGTTATCACTAAGGTTTATTATGAGTAAATCTGGCTTTCATAACAGCCAATGCCTACAATATAGATAAACAAAAGATAATTAATTTGGTGGGTCAGCTCTCTTGCCTGCTGTTCAAAATATGTAAGCCAAGGTCGTAAATAAGAATAGGGATCAATGTGAAAAAGAGAAAAAAAACACACAAAGAAAACAGTCGACCATGGGCAGGGCTTGACAAAAAATAATAAAAAATGTATATGAATATTCTTAGAATAAATGGATGTCAATTACATCATTAAAAGGTATCTGCCTACAGTATAACAACATTGTGTTTAATAGCCTCTAGTTTTATAATAAATAATGTAGATAAATCCATGCAATAGGTAAAAAAATGACACAATATTAAGTAGGTACTGCCCTCCCTGCAGAGGGGCTTTATTCAGCATATTTTCGCCTTTGGGGTCAGTCAATATATTGATAAATTTAATCGATTTTGTAGTAAAATATTTTAATAAAACCATCCATTTCATGAAAGGGACATATCAAAGTTATGAAAAAAACAACATGATTTTGTTTTGTTCTACCTCGGGTAGGGGTATCTTGACATTTTAGAGACTTTGTTCCTATGCTACTGGTGATGTCAGGGGACATGCGCTGCATTGCAAAGCTAGTTTTGGCTAGTGATTTTTCCTTTTTTTTAATTGCTGCTTCAAAACTCTCCACCATATCAAAGAGAGAAATCAATATTAGTAGACCTCATTCAAGGTAAAGAGCCAGTTTGAAACACAAACAAAGTGAGGGGCCATCTTTTAATAACTCATTAATTTCCTATAGCTGCGGGAGACAGTTGGAGTCGGAATTATTATAATAATTTTTTTTCAATTTAAGAGGACTATTCCTAAGTATAGGCTTCCTTTAGACTTGTATAGATTATATACTTTTGTTAATCACTTGTTGCAAAATGGAATGATGTGCATCTTCATTATTATGTAATTACGAAGCTTGGACTAATTTTGCTGCGTGACACATTTACCAAGTGTATCAAATATGCCCAGAAGACTTGTAATTGTGAAAAAAAAGTAACCAAAATGAAAACAGTTCCAGTAGTTCACTACCTTCAAGCTCAGAGAACAGAAGTGTAATAGCGCATATTATTAGTGACATAAGCTGAGGTATTCTAATTTGTGGTAAAATAGACTAGAGTTTCTCACAGGATCTTTAGTCTCTCTTTGCACAGTTGACACCTTATTATAAGTGCTATAAAAATTGTTCATGCATTTTTTTATTTATTTTTTTTGTAGTGGATTGTAATGATTTTCTGGTCAGACCTTCCCATAAAATGCATCTCTAGTCCCTTTACCTCAAGTACATGCTTTAACAAACAAGGCACATCAGCAATTTCTTAAATTAAAGTGGTAAAAGTTGGGGAAGAAAGCCCATTTCATTTAATCTATAGGTTCAGGCAGGAAGCCATTTTCCTTTGGTTGTTGTGAAAATTAGAAGCAAATGACTTCATCTATCGTTGGCTGGAGTAATGATCAAAAGCCCTGCTGTTTTCTTTGGATTTGTTTTCTTGATTGGAAATACAGTACAGTATAGTACAGGTACATACTGAATACTGCAAGTCATAAAAGAGCATATTAACTGGTAAACAAAAAATGATCTGTGGTATCTTAACATTATATTGAAATTTACTCTATCAACTTCAGTTTTTACAAGTTTGTAGAAGAAACTACATTCACTAATAACCACTCAATTTCCAAATCACATAACAAGTGGCACAATGTGGTGACTTTTGAACAGGTACACAGTGACAAGAAAAGCTTTAATTACAAACGATCAAATTCTTTATATTTGACATTTCCCACTTTTTCCTTTTTTTTTTTCTTTTTTTTTTTGCAGTGGAAACAAACTATACACTTTTAGACTTTAGACCAAACTTCAGAATTTGGATTTAGGCCCTTTCCCCCCATCAAACAGAGCATGCCCAGCAGATGTTGATTTTTAGCAAATTATGGTTTGGATTTGTTTTCCCTATCAAAGGCAGTTGAGATTACAGCTTTACAGAGAGACTACACTCTGCATAATTACACCGAATTATGCACCGTCATATGTCACCCAGTGCTAAAAAGCTAACTGGGCAAATGTTTGGTCTCTTAGTTTTCATTGTCAGTGTAATGACATAGCCAGGATTTATTATTTTCATTTATTTATTTGTGATTTTGTCATGACAAATTTGTGATCATATTAGGATTATAAGAAATGCGGAGTAGATCCTGAATGTGATATTGGTTTCGGTGTGAAGCTAAA